>JANHFX010021505.1:0-27680 GCA_027560015.1 Chloroceryle amazona | reverse complement strand
CCCCATATTCCCTGCATGCTGATTTTTAGCAGCTTTTAAGCCTAGATCCCATGTGGGTTTTGTTTTTGGTTTTTTTTTTAGAATCTGTCATTGTTTTCACTAAAAGAGCAGTGATATGTGTATCCTGTCTTTTTACTAATAATATAACTGTATGAACAATTAATTTCAGCCTGTTGATAAGGACTACATGTTCCAATGAGTGGGTTGGGGAGACATCATAAGAGGAGGGTTGCTCTTTGATTTCATGTCCCAGAGAACCCTAAATCTCCTTGTCAGGAAAGGAAACAATCCTTACTACAACCTGATGGAATTAATAATTCACAAGCAGACCACAGGTACAGAATAGAGAAAAGGGGTCTTGGGATAAAGGTTTCTGTCTTAAATTCTTGCAGAGGGTTTATAAACTTTTCTTTGCTGGTCTTGGATCTTCCATGACTAATATTTGGTGCATGTAGGAGGACTCAACTGGTTCAAATGGAGCAGTGTTTCTTTTATTTTGATAAAGGATTAAATACATTGCCTATCAGGGATTGATGGCCATTCCCTCTGACTAGATTGTACTTATGGTTTGTTTGAATTGCTTTCAGTTACCTAGACTAGAACCTGGCCTTTCCTACATGGTCCAGAGGAGAGGAATGAGTCCCTTCCCAAAATGCAGCATTCAGTAACTCCCTAGATGGCTTTACTGTTCTTTCAAAAGCTAATTGTGATGATCCTCCTGCCTATGGCTACATAATATAGTTGTTTCTTTCCTCTTACAATTTCACCTAGCAGCAGTGCTGCACTAATGAGCCCTTCTTCAGGGGCTTAAAGTCAAATAAAATAATCTTCATTTAAAACATTTAGGTATGTCTTTCTTAAAGTCCCACCTCATGGTAACAGATGTGTCAGATGTTGGATTCTCTCTGGCTGTACAGAAATAACAAACTACTCTGAAGATATTGCCAATGGAAAGAAGGGTCTTTGGGGAGCCAAGCACAGTCCATTACATTCTTTGTTTGAAATACATAAATTGTTTCCTGTAATATTATACCTAGAACTCATTCATTCTTAGTTACTTGATGGATGATTACTTAAGAATCATCTGCCATTTCTGTCCTGTATTCCTTTTAGAGATGAAAATAACAGTTTCACTTTTAATTAGGCTGGCAAACATGAAATCTGTATGGATTTTTCTGGAGGACTTCACTAGTCAAATAATGCTTTCACAGACCTAAGCCTAGGATTTTTTTGTTGTTGTTCCCTGCCTGTATTTTGAAGCCAAACAAATTGTTGGCTTGACAACATTGTAAAGAAGAGCTAGCTGTCATCCTTCCTTAATGACTCCTTTGTAGATTTTTGTTGATATGGGATTTGATGTGCCCTATTATAAGACTTCTGGTTAAAAGCAATATAAAAGTATATTTCCAGTACTTAGACCTTCTAAAATGAGCCTTTTGTCCAACTCTAAAGAAAAGAAGTGTGAGGATGCCCATTGAATCAATGACTTCCTGTAGCAAACACTGTAGTATTGGATTACGAGGTAAATGCTTTTATGAGTGCCATTCCTTACCCAGAGACTGCTGTGGAGAGGTATGGTATGGGAGGACACAGCCCTGATGGGAAAACCTGTCCCAGCTGCTAGCAAGATTCAGGTGCTCTCAGCAGACTACTGTACTTGGACCACGTTCAAGCCATCCAGTGTCCGTATGTGCCACTAAGAAGTAGTTTGGTTTTTTTTGAAGCATCCTGCTCTCAGCTGGTGAAAGATACATTTTTGGTGAAAGAAAGTACTTCTTTGCTTTGCCTCTGTGTTTTTAGGTTCAGCTCCTGTGGGAATTAATCTAAATTCTGCTTCTACAAGTCAGCCTAGTACCAAGGAGAAACAGGAGTAATGCTGTTTGTCTGCTTGGCTGCTGTCCTCGAGGTTCTGAAAAGCAGCGTGGAACAGCCTGGTCTTCTCAATACTGCAGCTGTTTGAGAATTGCATAGAGCAGAGGTCTCGGCAAACCTGGGAAGGCAGCACTGCATTGGCTCATGCAGGGCTGTTTACAGCCATTAAGGTTGCAAACCTGGGCTTATGTTTCAGGAAAAAAAAATAAAAATCTGTTCTGATTTGAATGCTAAACAATATGTACATCTTACTCCATAGATAAGGATGATTTTATCCTAAATTGGATAGCAAAATAAATCAATGGCTTTAATGCTTTTCTGAAAAATCTAGATTGTTTTCAGTATTTTTTTTTTTCAAGGAGCTTATGTTTTGGGGAAATCAATAGAGGGGAAGGGCTGATTAGTCCACTAAATCTTATTCTTAAAGATAAGTTTTACAGTCCTTTGAAAAAATGTTAGCTATAAAAATTCCTCTTCAGCATTGTAATTATGAGCAAAGGATTGCAACTAAGATCATTGAAGGTTTCAGATGCTTACCTGTCTTTAGGACAGAGGAACTACACTTTTGTGGATGGAGGTCCAAGGCTCCACTAGGTGCTTTTTCTCTATGTAATTATGTAAGAATTGGTCATTAACTTGGTTTCACGTATTTAATACATTTTTAAGATTATAAAGGAAAGATGAAAATTAAATGGATTTTCCTTTCAGCAAGTTGTCAGTGAGGCTGCATTATTCATGGTGTGCAAGTATAGAACACTGGTAACTCCAGTCTGCAAACCAGTGGCTTCTCAGTATTTTTGCAGTGACATCCTTTTCTTATCAAACTGATATTCTATGTGAGAAATAAGGACAGAGTTTGCTTTAATTTAAGCCAATGTCTAAGCTCCCACTGATTTCAGTAGTAATGAATCTTGCTTCTATAACTCTACGCTTCTCTTGCGATGAATTTTAAAAGCCAATAGTTTTGTCTCCGTATGATCTTTTTTGTGTGTGTGTGGGAGGGTCTTTAATGATTTTGATATTTTGTCTTCAGTAGGGGAGGAGGGTGGATAGAAGTTGCTCTACCTTCATCCTTCAACCCTTTTGTAGGGAGAAGGGTATGAATAGTATGCACATTTGAAATTAGGCATGTTTAAACTGTACATATGGGAGGGTGATAATTTAAATGCCTTTAGGGTAGGTCAAATAATTCAAGAAGATAACTTAATCAAATGAAATCCCCCTTAAGAAAACTAAGCTATCAGTTTATGTGACTCAGTCATCCCTTCCTATGTAGCATGATTGTTCATTTGATTCCAATTTACAGAACAACATGTACCTTTTTTTATATCAGTCATTAAGTTAATATGGATGTCAGAATTTAAGGCTGCTAAACTCTGATGGGTGACTTCTACAGCAGGCATTTATCACATCCTTTTATATCAATACATATGTCACAATGGGACATACACTACAGTGTTATGACCAGGCCACTCAGGATATACACACCAGTGCCGACTTGGGTGATGATAGTGTTCAGCAGAGCTTCCAATTTCACCTTGTGTTAGTGACATAAGCATCAAGGTCACTTATGTCAAGAATTATATTTTTCATTTAGACTGCCTTCTATACCATGCTGTGCAGTAACAGTAGGATAGTAAATTGTGGCGCTACAGCATGCCACTTGTTTTAACTTGCCTGTTTTGTTTACAAATGCTGCCTTTCCATGTATTATGTGTAGGTCTTGGCTTTGTGTACTTGGTTGCTTTTTTTTATTTCTGAAGTATGATTCCAGATTCAGTGGTATCTGGTTTTATCAAAGAGCAAGCTATACCCAGCAGGCTGTTCCTCCTGAGGTAGTTAACTCGCTGCTCCTGTGAAGTAAGTTGTTGAGTACTAAGTGGCAAATTACTGCCATTCTGTGTTATTCTCATGTGATAGCTCTTCCTGGGGAGTTTTGCTCCATAGTTCCAACAAGAGCTGTAGCTTTATTGGGATCAGCTTAATGAACTGTCACAGGTGAAGGGACCAAGCAGTGATTCCCTGGTCCTACTGAGCTTGAGACCATTGAAATATTTTTCTGAATATTTCAGAAATATTTTCTGAATATCACTGAAATATTTTTCTCTACTTGGAGCACTGACTGTACATGGAATAAACCCGAGACCACATGAAGTTACTCAAATGAACCAGTATTTCTAAATAGAGTAGAATGAATAAAGCATCAACAACTTAAGATGAAGTGTGAGTTCTAGCTAGCACTTTTATTCTAAATGCACTTATCTGCTTAAAACGTAGTGATCTGTAGAAATCAGTATGGCATATTACCGCTTACTTCTGCCCTTTAGGGCCTGTGCTGAGAAACTGTTAATGTACAGTGCACCTCTGTGGAGAGCAATCATTGTGCTGTCCACTGAAGTAGATAGAGTGTTTTGTTTCTTTCATGTATGGATAGTTGGCTTTTCAAAAACTGTCTGGAAAAGGGTTGTGGTGATCACTTGTTAAGCACCTTGCTGTACTGAAAACACAGCATGCTTCTTCCAGCTCTTATCAGTAGAGAATGATGGGATGTGATGGGAAGCAATTCTACAAAATTACTTTTTCCTAATGTTTTTTGTACTGTGTCATGTAGTGCCTGTGACAGGAGAAGTTATTTGCCCCTTCATGAACCTGTTTGGATTGAATGCTGAGAATACAAAAAAAATAATGGGGTGATGATACAGAGAGTGAAGAATTGCATACTGTCATGCCCTGGAAAGAAGTGATGGCTGAAAACCAATCTCTGAATCCATCTGAACATCAGAGTGTTGAAATTAGGTTCTGGAACATAATTTATAGGAAAACACTTTCCTTTTGGTAGATGCCCTCAGGTGCGTGAGCAAGGAGGGAAGGGTGGTGCTGTTGCTGATCTGGACAATGAGGGCACTGGGACTTGCTGTAGGATGCCCACGCTGCTACAGTATTTGCATTTTATAGGAGTTGCCTTAAAACCAACAATAAAAAAAACACAAATAAGAACTAGTAAGGACTGACAAAAAATATAAACCCCATATAATCTGAATACTCTAACGAGAGCAGTCTGGTAATAGGTGTGCCTGGACTGGGAGTGTCAGTGCCATCTTTAACATTTCCATTGACTTTGTAGATGTCTTTCAGTAGATGCAAAAAATCTGACAAAGCAGAGCGTTTGGATTGTGTTTGCATTCTATACTTGACCAGGCCTTAAGGCACAAGAAAAATTACTAGTAAGGCATTGTTGTAATGAATTAATCTTGTGCTTGCTCAACCACTCAACATTTAAACATATGGAACTATTTTATGTGTAGGAAGAATCTCATGAAAGAAAGCTGTGTCAGCCTGGTTACTTGAGCCTGCCAGAGCAGAGATGAGAGAGCCGAGTGTTTCTCCATAGAGAAACTGATGTTTAACATCTGCTTTTTAACAAATACAAATTAATACTGCTTCTGTTAGGTGAACATTTTGCTTTCTCTTTAGTGTGTGAAGGTGCAAACCCAGTAGTTTACCTCCCACCAAATGCTCTTGAATTCCTCATTCTCTAATTAGTGCTGAAGAATTAGGTAAGAAATACCTGATTATAGGGTACAGATCTATGAACCAGTAACTTGTATTTACCTTTCAAATTTAGCATCTGGCACAGCTGGCTTTGGATGTTGGAAAGTTATTATGGTGCTACCTCAGTTTCTTCCACTGTAAAATAGAGTTGGTGTCTTAATCACAGAAACTTCTGTTAGTGTTAGCAGCAAAGCTTTAATTTGATTTTTTTTTCTTAATTTTTGGTTCATATCATAGTTTTACTTTATTAAACAGAGGGAAACAAAAATCTGAGAAGAACAGGTCTTTCATTTGTCTTTTCTGATAGTGTTTTTGCATACGTACTTGAGCTTCAGGTATTTGGAATAACTTTTTCTTCTAAGTATTTACTTCACAGCAGTATCTACTACATGTTACTACAGAACTAAATTATGTTCAGTATGTGCAGATGCAAATTTGTGTTCTGCCTGTCCTTTACTGAAGAAGTACATAGTTATAAATTTGCTTTATAGACAGTACAAACTAGGAAAGGTACCTTGTTGAGACTTCAGCTTTGTAGCTTCAGCTTCTGCATTTCACTAATAGTGAAGATCAACTTAGAACTGATTTTAGGTGTGTGTATTACATTTGTTGCCACAGTAACACAAGTGTGACTTAACTATATGCATCTTAAAAGTAAGGATTCAGTAGTATGAACCACATGCACACAAAAAAACAATTTAAACTGTCTGAAATAATAAAAAAAGGAACCCTGTTAGTGACTGAGTCTTATTAAAAACATTTGTTTAGTTTGTAGCCAGTGTTTACATGTGAGCAGAATTATGTAAACTCTGTTTGTACTTATGCCAATGCAAAGGAGATCAGTAGGTCAAACTTTTAAGCTTGACATACTTTTTTTTATAGGTATCTCTCAGCAGCTTAACCTTTTTCCCACTTATTTTCTTGCTAGTCTTGAAACAAAGTAGAGAGAAATAACTTTTCTTGTCTGCTGCAGTACAGTTGCAATAGGTAGGATTTTCATCTTATGTGAGAGTTCTTCACCTAGTTCGTGAATCCTTTTCCAGCAATGGTTGATACCTGTGTGTTTCAGAAGGCAACTAGAGTGACTTATGGATGAGGAGGAATATTGACCTTTGAAGAGGTTAAATTTTAAATCAAATTACATTTTAAAATCAAATACAAAATGACATTTGTAGTATGTTTTTTTATTTCCTGTGCAAAGTAATTTGGGAAAATCAGAAATTACTAAAATATCAAATTGTTTAAACTATAAATTAAAAAAAAATCTATTTCTTATTACATAATTATATGTTGCTGCAATTTACAGTGATGGCAAATTTAGTGATGGACAGAATTTATTTATTTTTTTATTGAGGGCTATATGCAGGAACAAACTTCTATTGTAAATTTACAGCAGTCTCCTTATGTGTGCTCCAGCTGCTTTGCTCAATTTCACTTTTCTTCCCAAAGCCTCTGACTGATGGAGATACACATTAGATTTGAAAAACTGGAGATATGGCCAAGAAGAGGATCTGTGCAGGGTATGTGCCTGTTATAAGGAGAGGGGAAAAAAGCTAGAGCATTTGACTGGCAAAGCACTTGTACTGCCCTAATTCCCCAGGTATCAATATGGAATTAACAGCCACAGGTTATATTCTTTTTCAGGGTAAAGCTCATGGTTTCTTCCTATTCTACCATGTTTGATTCTTGTATTTTATGTATATGTTGTATAAGTAACATCTTGTATAATGTAACATCATATACTTATTTTTTAAATTTGGAAATAGAGTTGATTCCAAGAGTTTGGTCTCTCTTGGCTACGTCAGGAAACCTCATCAAGATTGTGATGGTTTGTCCTCAGGATAAACTAATCAAGTATGAAACATGAGCTGGTAAGAGTTAGAGGTTCAAAATTCCATAGAGTTTAGTTCCTCACTTTGAGTAAAACGTACTCAATCTATGACATATGTGTCCTTGGGATGAACTAAAATGCTCCCCTATGAAGGCATCAAAAGCCTCCCAGGATTTACTGCAGTATCAGAAGCCAGCATTTCCTACCTGTGCAATGTAGTGTGATAAGCAACAGTTGGCTGCTACCCAAGAGCCTCATGGTAGCTGCAGTTCTGTGCCATAAATTACAAAACACTTTGGGATTGTTCAGGATGACAGTCTCTCAAGGTGTAATGATTAATAACCCATTTAGCTGTTTTGTCCAGTAGATGAAAATTCACATTAGGCCTTGAACTTGACTATGAGAAATTCTCTGTGCAGTTCTTTGGACACTGCATCAGTAGGACTGAGGTTTCTCTTAGCTTGGTAATTGGTAAATTATATTATTAAATTTATTATTAAATTCACACTTGTTATATTAACAGGCAGTAAAGTCAGGTAGTTTACTTTTGTAGCACTCATCATTGAGCCAACTTCCCAGTTCAGTGTTGCGGTTCTTACTGCTGGCTTTCCCCTTCCTCTTCAATCATTGCCCAAATTGTTCTTGCTTTGTTTCCACTTCTCTTGCTGTGACTGCTTCTGGCTATTCACAGCAATGTAATGTAGCTGTGTTTTAAGGAAAAGATTATGGGATCAGAAAAAGAGATAAGACAACTGCTTTTCTAGTGTGCCTCGGAACTGCTTTACTGTGAATACTTCAAAAGAGCTGCTGTGAATCTAGATTGTTTCTGCACTTCTCAAACTGATGGCATATATACTAACGGTATTAGGATGTCTCAGTGAAACTCATTGCTCTCTGCAATAAAATGTTTGTGCACGTCTGAAATGAGATGGATCCTGACTGCCATGAAAATGTACAAGTAATGAGGAACAGTTTTATCTGTAATTTCATCAGTGTTAGCTTAACACATCAAACATACCCAACCTTTAATTGTAACGTCTTTTTACCTAAATAGAATAAACTGCTAAAAGATTGTCACTAGACCTCAGGTTTTCTGAAGGTTGACTTGTACAGAAGGTGACTTACTTCACTTGAAATTTTGCTCTAATGTTCAGCCTTCTCTGTACAAAACAGAGATATTATAAATTCCATCATTAAGAGATATCTTTTCTTAAGCATAGACAGCAACCAATGGTATTCACACAGTCAGTGGAAACCTTGACAAGTGTCAGCTCCAGAACTGCCACAGTGGAAGATTCTGATCTTGTTTCTTGTACAGGAGAAAATGTACTGTGTATTCTGTGCCTGTTGATGTGAGGAGTGTTGTAGGCGTTCTTCCATGCTGTGGGGGAAGAGAAGTCACAAGGGTGAAGAAAGAACTTTTTTTTTTTCTTGGGTTGAATTCCGTTCTGGAACTAATCGTGCACCTAAATTCATGTGTTAATGATGTAGTTCTCCATTGTAGAAACTTGTGTGGGAAGAACCATGTTTCACTTTGTTTTTTAAACCCAGACTTAATTCAATTTAAAAACTATGCAACAAGATTATACAGGAAACCTGAAAAGATTGAATGGCCAAGAATTTCTAATGTGGTCTCATAAATTCTTTCAATGGAATATTATTGGGTCACTCAGCAATTACAAGAAGCACCCTGCAGCTTAATACATGAATAATGGTGAAATAAAGGCTAGAAGTAGTAGTTGCTGTTTTACAAACAGAAGTCAGTTGATTTATGCCCAATGTACTCTGAAGTAAATGCTTTCTGTAAGTATATATTCAGGAAGATGGAGTTGGTGATAAAGGCAGAGCATTTCTTGGCTGTTTATATTGAATCTAAAATTAGAATTCTGTTATAGAATGTCATTTTAACAACTGTGTAAACATATGTTAACAGATATGCTGTTTGGAGCACTGGGTAACATCTGATTGCTTTTTAAGAGTAGTCCCACTTGTTCAGAAAGGCCTGAGCCCTGCTGTTAAGATAAAGTTGTATTTTGTTCCAGTAGAGTGCAAATTTAACTGTTCAGGAGTAGTCTATCTTTTATTTTAGCCAAAAAAAGTGCAGACTCTTGGAGTCTATTTTTGTAGATGTTGGTTTGTGATAAGGGGGAAAATGTTATCACCACACAGACAGCACCTGTTAATTGCCTAAATAATTCGGTCTTAAATTATGCAGGCTTCTAAAATAAGGACTTGCCTCCTTAGCGAAAGGGATAAGAAAATACGACTTCAGGATAAATCCTGAATATGCTTCATGGCTTCCTATTCTTTTTTGGTTTTGTTGTGATGGGACCAACAAGTAAATGCCAAAATTTGAGAATTATTACTGCAGAAGAGGTTTTTTTTTTTTCAATTTGTCTGAAAAATTAAAGCTACCTTTTATACTGGAGGGGCTTAAAATGTTAATCAGACAGGAAACTATGTGCCAACTATCCTTGAGGACAGATTGTATGTAGTGAAGCTGTATGTCAGTCTGTCTTTCAGCGTGTGAAGTGTTACTTGTGGAAAGTAAATTAATTCTTGGCCCTGTACCTAATCCCTATTTAAAGTGCGGTTTAACCTGTACTGCCAGTTGTTACAAGCATGTCCTACACAGATTTGGCAACAGTTAAAAAGTGCCTTTAGGAATAAAAATTAAGGTTAGGTTTCATTCTACCTGCAATATTACTCTAGTTGCAATGAAATACAACTTTGGACATTTAGGTGCCATCCTTCAATTGACAGAATTGCCTTACAGAATAAAGCAAGTCTTGTAGACACATGGTATCTCACATCCCCACTTAGTAAAGTGGGGGAAATGTGTGTCCAGGGAAGGGCTTGCAAAACCAGAAATGTGCTTATCTTTCCAGTTATTCTAGTTTTTCAAATAAGAGGTATTACTTTTACCTGCAAATTTCCCTTCTCATGTCCTTATTGCTATAAATACGATCCTGCCATCAGTTATGTGATTTAAATAAATGGCCACCAAATTATTAGTACATTTTATTTGCTCTTTGAATATTTTGTTCTTTGTTGTTGTTTTGCAAGTTCTGTTGTACTTTTTGGCAATCTGGGCCTAAAATGTTCTTCTCTTGGCAGTTGACCAGGAGAAAGGCTCAGCTCTAAGAAAGCATTCAAGCACATAAGGTGTATTTCAGCTGAGTATTTGCAGAGCAGACACCTAAAATTTGCAAGTATGTTTCTAACCATATAAATGCCAAAAGGCACTTCAGCACTTCTCTTTAAACCTTACACCACTGGGTGACTCATAGGGCCATGGAAGAGACAGTTCAGTGGATGTCCTTGGAGCACATCTGACACAAGGTGAGATCAGTGCAAAGCACAACAGTTACAGCTGATAGAGGAAGATGATCCTTATTCCTCCTGAATTCCACTTGGTAAAATATACAAGCAATCGAGGGCCGGGCCGGAACCTGAATTTTCTCCCTACCCTTGAATTCCCTTGTCACTAGGCTGGAGAAATTGGTTTGGACAGTAACAATTAAGGTTGACAGATATTTCATGAACAGAGAGAACAATAGGATATTTTACTTGGTGTGATTTGGGGGTTTTGTTATAATTGTCTTGATCTTCTTGGACATCTGTTAAGTTTGAAACTCAACTGACTTGGTGAAATGGTGCTTTTAGATATGCAGGAGTTAAAAATGGTGACCTCTGAAATCCAGTTATTTCCAGCCTGTGAACAGACCACCTTATAAGACACTTCTGTGGAAGGTGATCCGCTAAACCATGAAGGTCCAGAATTTCTGTGTTCTTTCTGGTTGTGTTTGTACGACATGGCAAACTGGTGCTGCCATTACTGACCCATCCTGGTTACCTCATGTCACTGGCTCCTGTAGATGATTGTCAGCCTCAAAGAACCTGCACTTCATCCATATGATTGTGATTAGTTTTCCATTTCTGAGAAGTTTGGGGTAGGGTTGTGTGGTGCATTGGATGGAGAGGTATAATTTTACAGCTCTGTCTGAAGCCAAATATAACTCTGTTAAAAAGAACACGAGCTCATCAGATGTTAAATGGCAGAACAGCTGTAGGTGTCATAATTTCTGGCTTTCAACTGAACATATGGCATAAAACTGGTGTAGCTGACTAGAAAAATCACTTTTAAATATTGACACTGCCTTTGATCTTTTTTATTTTAGGCAGTGAATTTTGTCAACTTTGAGTAGCTGTATTTTAGTTGGGGGAAAAGTGGAAATAGGTATGGATTTTTTGTATGTTTTTTTTTTCTAAGCTAAATAAAACACTAAGCTTTGTTTTGGTTTTGAAGTTCTTTCTTTTTTCTAGGCCCTTCAGAAAATGTAAAGATTCTAGTCACTGACAACATTATCCTATTGTGAACATGCTTGTAGTTTCATAAAATAAACAGTCAGAAGGATGCAACTTATTAGAGATCCTGTTTACCAACATTTAATTAATGCTGTCTTCTGAAGTAAGAAAGAATACCTTCAGCGTGGGCAGATTTCTTGGCTCTGATGTGTGAGAACACACAGTCTTTGTTATGTCCTCGGGAGAGTTCCTGTGTTGTTGCCTGCGGATAGCTCTTTCACTGTGTGGTGGTCCATTGCATTTATTTATTAATTTATTTCTTTTAAATGGGGGGAACAAACCCCAAACATTAAAAAAAACCCTCCCCAATACCCAAGCAGCATGGCATTGATACTTGCGTGTTGGAATTCAGAAATAAACTTGCTTTTTATTGGTCCAAATGTCTGCAATTTAAACGTCACTTACAGCTCATGTATCATAATGATTGTCATCTGTAGTAATAAACTTTTCTAATATGTGTGAGTCATAAGGATCTTTCCCAATAGATGGCCCCTGCTTTTTTTCCTCTTTGCGGGTGGGAGAAGGGAGGGAGAAGACTGTGGAGGGGGATTTGGTTTGAATTAGGCGTGATACAAACACTGAATTGAAAACTTTTGGGATAACTCAGGCACCAGATGGTCTTCAGCAGCATGGCAGGCTTTTCTGCTAATATACCACAACTCTCTTAACACTGAGTTAGAACTTTTTAATGAGAATTCATCTGTTTCAAAGCAGTAAGCTTTGGATTTCTAAAGGAATGCAAAAAAAAGGTACCTAATGTATTAAATTATCTGGACATTAGATTATTCAATAGAATTCAATGGGTGGGTTCCTCATAGCTAGCATAAGCTGGGTTTGAAGCCAGGGATGTTACCTCACCTATTGTTGTCAATATGAGTATTTTTAAGAAAGCAATTTAGTTCCTGAAACAAGGAAGCAGCTTTTACATCTCTAGAGTAAGAAGGATAGTGTGTTTCAAAGCTGGTTTGAAAGGGAGAGAGCATTCTGATTGCAGAGAAGGGGATAAACAGAGTGGAAAAGAAATAACAGCTTATATAATAACATGGTGTAATATTGACTTGAATTGCTCAAAAGATTCACTCTAGGTACGGTAAGGACTTTGCAAGTAAATCTAAGTCTTTATTAAAATGGGTCTTTTAACGTTGTATAAATACTTTTGAGGTCTTTGTTGCATACCAGTAAATATCCAGTGCACATATGAATTGATCTTGTGTCTGGTCTGCTTCAAAGTGAGAAACTCCAAAGCTTTTCTTCCAGGGTTACAATACCTATTAGATGATTTGAGAGACAATTCAGAGCGAATGCTATAAATATAAGATCTGGCATACAAAGGACAGGAAAGATAATTCATAATCCCTTTGTTTTGAACTCCCCTATGTTCTGTGCCTTTGCAGTTAATCCTCTGTTATTCTTTTAAGCTGTTCTCTAGATCATCCTTTAACATAAATCTTATTTTAGTAAGTCTGAGCTTGGTTGCCTCTTAATCTACTGACTGAACAACATACTGAAACATCAGCAGCAAAAGAATCAATCTGTCATGCCACATCCTGAATACTGTACTCGCATGGTAATCTCAAAGTTATTTTAGCAGTGCAAGTGCTAAAGAGCATCTATTCAAACTACCCCCTTGCCTCACAAAAGAGGTAATTATTTATGTAAGAACAGTAACAGATACGGTATTCTCATCCTTGATTGGAAACCAGCAGTTGATCTTATCTTATATTTTGATTCTTTTAAATGCCCTTTGTAATGGTTAGTCCTGTAACAATGATCTAAGCAAAAAAAGTGGAGGAAAGGGTGTTCGACTTGCTTATAGTTACTGAGCTGCAGTTAGTTATGTGTATGTGCTATTTTACAAAATGCTCTGATATGACATTATTTGAGGCCTCAAGCATTTTTAAATTGCTTTAACAAGTCAATGGCTGAAAATGTAGATGAGGACTAACTACATTTCCTTTTATAAGTCTCTCATTCTGAGAGCAGCTGCAGGTATAAAAAAATTCTATGAGCTATGCCCATGTCATTCGGTGGGACCTTATGTACAGAGAACCTGCAATTCTGTTTAACTATTGCAACAGGGGTCATGCCTTTTAGAATGAAGATGTCTTCCCCAGCCTTGTTAATCCTTTTTTCCTCCCTGGTTTTGAAGTGCTTTGCAAACTAGCAGGATACTGTATTTTTTTTCCTCTTCCCACCAGAGGTGGTGCATACCCTGCAAAAGCATAGCCCTTCCCTAACCTTCTGCATTGCTTACTTTAAGCATGACTAATCTTCTCGTAAGAGGGGATACAGGCCTGATTTCTGATGGAGTTTTACACTGGAATAAGTAGAACTAACTATATGCACTGGATTACCTCCCAGGGTATGGTAGAGAAGGATCAGCAGTGTCAGTTCCCTGGATTTTGGGAATGGCAGAAAGGAGAGGAGTCTGTTTCTAAGGAACTAATGCCTGGAATATAGAATTATTAGAAATTTTCCCCGGAACAGAATACATATAATTAAACCTAAATAAGTCATTGTCTCGTCCTCCTTTGTAAAGTAATATCACTTAGAGTGCCCATTACAGGAAAATTAATTCCATATGTCAGACCGGGAAAGATCTCACTTAAACTGCCAGAATCCTTGGATGACTTTGAAAAATTTTCTTCTTAGAAATACCTCCTCCTTGTTTGCTGTTGTGAGCGGTTGTGTTGGAACTATTCTTACCGTGCTTTGTTGTTTGTTCCTCTCAGGAATTCCTCGGCTATGCTTCATTCACTTTGAAAGCGGTCTTCTGTCAGAGAGTCTTGGTTGCAGGCAAGGAGCAGCAGACATCTTAAAGGCAAGGTGGCCAAAGTCAACTTGATGGTTATCTTTAACACTGGTACAGGGAGTTAGTCTGCCTTGACCAAATCACTGCATTCTCTTAAGACCTTTGAAGTTTCCACTTGGTTTGGGTAGCATGCTAGAGCTGTGTACTAGACAGCTGCAGCCTGTTCTTCCTATTAGATGGACCTAGACTTTTTTCCATTCAAGTTTATTAATTGGATAGAACTTAGAAACTTTCCAAAAACAACTTAATTTCCTCCTCTCTTTGTCTGTGGCTCAGTAAGAGTCATGGAGAATGGATTAACTGAGCCACCCTTATTTTACATATGTCGTTTTCTGGCACATGACTGCTACCTCACCAGCAGCAACAAATGTTTTAGTGTGCCCAAATAACATAACTCCATGGTCTGTGCTCATTACTGAAGCAAAACTTATCAGCATCCTTGCCACATTGGTGGTCCTCAGAGATTTACATCACTAACACCACATTAGGAACCCTGTAACCTCTGCTCTTCACTTAGCAAAGATGGTTTAACAAGTCCATAGTACACTAGAGAAAAGTTTATTGTTTGAGCAGAAATTGTCCATCAGTCACAACTGGGGTTTCTGGCAGAACCACACCATCTCATTGGGCCAGCTGAGGTAGGGAGAGCAAGCAGACTGTCTGGGAGCGGTTGGATGTTTTAACATCCTCACCAAGTATGTTGGCCCATAATATTTATTTAATGTTAGTAATATGCATTTTGCTGAGGATGTGGTTAATATATGGAAGGTAGAAGTAAGGAAGCTGTTGTCAAGGAATATAAAGGATTGCAGATGCATTTGAATGCAAGGAATAGCATTTTCTCTAGAATGAGATGAGAGAGTCAGGACATTTTCCAGTGGGCACAGTAGGGGGAGGACAGAGGAGGAGCAGGTACCCCAATCTGTATGAGCAGCAGCAGTTCTGAGGATCTGTGCTCTCATTGTATGTTCCCCAGACAGTGTAGCTGCTGAGCTCTGTGACCTTCGAATGTTTGAGCCCCACCTCGTTAACTGCATTGTGCTTTTACCATATTAGTTGTTTCTTACGCTATCGTAAGCTCTTCGTGGCAGTGGCAACCTTTCCTGTGTCCATCTGGCACGCTTGATCTTGGCAAGCAAATAATAGATGAACAGCGAACATCTGAATAGCTGTTAATATGCTACTGCTTTCCAGCCGTGGTATCACTGTGCCACTTTTAATAATTCAGTGAAGTGATGGAGAGGTGGGGGAGTGAAAGGGCTGCAGCAATCTTTGTTTCTCTCTGTAGCATGTTTCCTCCTTGGTGGCTCTGTAGTTACCACGGAAACAGGAGAGGGATGGCTCAGCACTGGCGGGGCTGGACTGGGACTTGTGGGTTGGCTCTGTGGCATCTGCACATCTGCACAAAGGGGAAAAACTAGAGCTTGTCTTTCCTTTGGTTTGGTGCCTTTTCCCCTCTTTCCCTCAGTGGTTTTGTGACACATAATTGTTGAACAGGTGATGCTCCCAAATGTTGGTACATTTGTTAAAGAGTCTTTTTATTACTGATTCTAGTCAAAATGTTCACTGTCAGAAAGTGACCATTACTGGTGGTCTGGAGGAGTTTGGTGAGGTAGTGTAGGAGTGTACAAATATGATAATGAAATCTTTCACTGGTATTAGCTGGAGTCCTTGTTAAAGTCAGACTGTCACTACTAGAAGGTTGATTAATGTGTTTGAAAAGCACGGTCACTTTGGGGAATAGATTTACTGGAAAAGACTAAAGACCCCTTCACTGACATTTGCTCAGTGCAGTATTCTCTCTTTTGATGAAGGCCAAATCTCATTTTTAGTAATTAGAATATATATCCTATATATAATAACCTCTTGTGCTCGCTGTACTGACCTGCATAATGCCAGTCTCTGATGCTGGCATAGGAGAGAACGGGAGCAGCTCCCTACATCTCCAGATTGCAGTTATCATTCCCGCTGGCTGTGCAGTGGGGGCAGCAGGAGGTGGAGGATGGGCAGGTGTGGTTACTCTGCTGCACATGTTTTAGGGCTGTATCCATCTTTAAGTTGACTGATCTACTAGCATTAGCTGTGCTGTTTGTTTTATATCTGTGTTAGGTGCTTAGATTTTCAGCAATTATGCTGGAATTGTTCCAAGCGAACAACTAAAAACCTCTTTCACCTGGTATTGGAGTAGAATTTGGTGACTATCTTGAAATGGATTCTTGGGGTATAACTACAGAGACCGTTTGACTCGGTATCTCTGTCCCTTCTTTCAATGATAGGCTAGATAAGGTTAAACAAGATTTTCTTTTAACAAGTTAGTTTGTTGACAGCTGCCTGGCAACAGCTTGATTGCTTTAGAATGGGACCAAAACAATAAAATACCATGTATGCCCACTCTTCTTTTGAATTTCATGGGGAAAAATGCTCTTTTTCCACACCAGAAACTTGTTTTGAAGTCTGCATTCAACAGGAGCTTTGTCACTATGGGATCAAGCTATGACATTGAATTTCCTTCTGACTAGTTTATGTACACAGATGAGCTATCTCTGTACTTTAACTAAATTTATGGCTACGTAATAAGGTTGTTTCTCCCAGTTACCTTTGTGAAATAAGTCACAGACCTTCTCTTGCCCTCCATTTGCCTCCCTACTGAACTCAAGGTTCAAAACTGTGAATATGGAGTATATCTACTTCAAATTTGTAATCAATGAAGCCGAGTTAAAAGAAAATTCTAAGTATGTGCTAGCAAAAGTTTAACCATAAAGTAAAGTTCAGTATTTTCTCTCAAAAATGGCAGATTCTGAAATTGAATTGCTTTAAAACAACACACTTGGGCACTGGCAGTGATGTTTAGGAAACCCTGCTCAGAGTAGTTACTTCCAACTATGCTTGTGTCTTCAAAAAGGATGCCACCCTGGTACTTGCAATTCAGAGATATTTGTTCCCTTCTCTTTTTTTTTTTTTTTTCATTTTCAGTTGTTTTAATTTTCAGTTTATTTGGTTGGTAGGTTTTTTGATAAAATTAGCCTTTGGAAAAATAGATGTTGACAGCAAAAAAGCTGCACTGAAAAGTACTAGCTCAAGATGGAGTTCTCTTTTGTTTCCTCTAGTTACGGCACTGCTGAGCTTAGCTTTTGGTCCTCTCTGAATCTGACATGTTAAACATGCTCTTGTTAATTGAAAAAATACCTTAAATATAAACTCCAAACTGCATCTGAAAAATGAGTTAGTTTTCTCTTTCTAATACATGCTCACCTATAGCAGCTGTTCTTCAGTTTAAGGAACACACAAAACGGGATGGAGTCCATCACAGTGGTTCTTACCTCTGTTGCTTTTGCCAAAGTTAAAAATGCACTAAATTATTGCCACGGAATTCAGGAGAGGTCTCTGCATTCAGAAAACATCTATTGGATGTGTGATGTCATTTTTATGAAGTCATTCTCTAGATTAGAAATGCAGTTTAGAAATAAATGGGCTTATAGTATAAGTACAGTAAAATCATTGCTAAATCTTAGTCTGGCAGAGTGATTTGGATTAATCTCCTGTTCTATGATACTGCAGTGAATAGCCTCTTTATCCCCAAACTTACAGGAAACTACTTAGTGTTTTGTATGAGGTTCTTCAGCGTGTGCGTGTTTCAGGGAGCTTGACTTTTCAGGACATATGCACAGCTCCCCTCTGCCCCAGCAACAGATCTTAAATGAAAACATCACAGGCTATGAAAAAGCAACTGAGAAAGAGTTCATGTAAAACTGTGTACTGTACAGGTGTGGGAGCTGTGCAAGATTGCGTGTGTAATTCTGGCTCGGGTTGTATAATCCTAGTGCCTAGCAATGGTGTGATTGCTGTCTCTCTGGAGTAGGAAATGCCATTGGCTGCCCTCTTCTTATTTTAAACAGGTCAACTATAACAATATTTACTTAAAATAACTTGTGCAGGAAGATGTTGACTCTAATATTCTCCACTGTTGTTTTTGGCTCCTAATTTAGATAAAGGACAAGTGTGATTACTTAGGAAAATAGTTCAGAAGAAGGGACAACATTGAGAAATATAGAACTAAGTGTTTAAGAGACACTGGAAGAAAAGGATTTTAATCTTGCACGTTAATTTGGGGTTGAAGTTTTCCAAATAGGAGAACTTCATTATTAAAGTTTACTAAAAGCTTCTTTATGAGTCTCAAAAGCACTGAATTTGATTTGATATCAGATTTTTTTTTTTATGTAACAGAAGATACCTCATTTTGTGTAAAACTTTTTGGTTCTTATACTGGCCTTGTCCTTTTTCTAGGATCTTTTTGATAGCTCTTTTGTGTAGATATCCCAGTTTGTGTGCGTACTAACTCTTACGAGCTGGCAAAAGTATTGACCAGTCTCTTGCATAGAGAGGCTCTTAAAAAGAGTTACTGTCAAAAACTGGGGCTTTTTTTCACATGTTCTTAAAATCTTGGTATGAATCAATGCAGTTTCTGCTGCAAGGCTTTAACCTTTAAAGATGTATTTACAGATGAGAGAAAAAGGCATTAGACAATTAAAGGCATTTTATGGGGTTGCAGCTCATTTTGTAAGATTATAGAAGTATTTCATCTTCACAGATGAGGGAGTGATCCTCTGTACAACTCAGCTACCCCTTTAGCTGATATTGGCAGGCTTTAAAGGAGTGCTTTATTCCTTTGATTAGACCTTGATTGCCACTCAAGAACCAGATACAGCTTGCAGCCATCTCGCTTCAACTTGTGCAAGCGTATGATGAAAGAACATGAAGATAGATGTTTAAAGCATGCCCTCCCCATCCTCTGTGTTTGAAAGGCTTATTAAGGTTCATCAAAGAAAGAATCCCTTATTTGTAGACCATTCTGAGCTTTGGTTTGCAATTGAGCGCCCCTCAGAGAGGATTTTGAAAGTTTACTTGCCTCTCTGCTATGTATTTTCAGGTGCTCTCACAGTTGGCCTTGTGCGACAGTGTCAAACCATCCATGGACGTGACAGGACCTGTATTCCTCCACGGCTGCCTCCTGAGTGGGTCACTACGTTATTTTTCATCATTATGGGAATCATTTCACTAACTGTCACATGTGGTTTGCTGGTGGCTTCCCACTGGCGAAGAGAAGCTACTAAATATGCCCGCTGGATAGCTTTCACTGGAAGTAAGTGACCTCAACTACACCGTTGACCTGTATGCAGGATAAACTGGTGGAGTCTAAAATAACACTACAGTGTTGTCAAGGAGCAGTGGTTAGGGCTCTTACTATACAAAACATTCCTTCTCTTTAAATACCGATTCTGAGAGAAAAATAAAATTATTTAAAAATCAAGGAATTGATATTTTAAGTGACTATAATTGAGATGGATTAATAGTCTGTGGGCCCAAGGTGAGAGAAGGGAAGGCCTGACCCCTTTACCTTCTTTGGTCAGTGCCATTAATTGACCTAGGATAGTGAGCAGGGATAGGAGACGTCAATCCTGAATTGCACATCCAATCGTCTTTCATATTTCCTCACTCCAGTGTATCCAGGACTTACTCCTAGCATAATGGACTGACTGAAATTCCCTCCCCTAGGAAGAGGAGGCATCTGAGACTTAGTACAGTCTGAAATCCACCCCTGCTTCAGGTGTCTCATGAATACCCAGTCAGGGTTGCTGCTAGTTCAGTTCTGCTTCATGCTCACAGCAGGTGATTTATTCAGAATAGCTGCATCCTAATTGGCTATGCAGGAGGATTGCCCACTGCAGAGCATCTGCTGTGCTTCACAGCACTGAGACTTTTGCTTCCAGAAGTGACCCGCAGCAGTGCTTTAGCTGGAGGGAAGAGTGCCAGTGTTTTTCTGCCTCCCTTGACACTGCTCTGTATGAGCACCAGCATCGCTCCTGGCAGCCGAGCCTTCTCTAGCAGCCCTGTATTTCTGCACAGGGCAACATATCCTATGGCTCCTTTGGTGCAAAAGAAAAAGAGTTGTAACACATGAGGGGAATAACTTTCAAACTTCCTTTTCTTGGTGTGTGTTACAGGCTTAGCCCAACTGTGAAATGGTGCCTTAATGGTGGGGATGACAGCATGAAAAAACTCAAAACCTGAGGGCTTTTAAATTGACTTGAATTATGACATACCACTACAGGTAGTGTGAACACTAACTAGAAAATGCAAGTTTGTGGTTTGTGTAGACATAAATAAGGTTTAATGACATCTAATGATACCTAATATGAACGACATTTAACCTTGTTTTTTGTAAGGGAATAATACAAAAAAAAAGTGCTCAGCTTCAACAAAGGTACCTCACTGAGGCACTTGTCAGAAGGATGGCTTTGATTGTACAACTTTGCTACACAGTATATTAAATTAAAAGTGCAGCTCTTGCAGACAATGGGGCTACTGAAATGATCTATCCATTGTGATTTACTTTTATTTATTTTCCAGTGAATTATTAAAATAGCAGACATGAGTATTACAGAATATTCCATCCCAAATTTTCCAGTGTCCTTTTTTATCTATACATATTTCATGTATATCTAATATATTCAGGGAGGGTTTAAACTCAAAATGCCATATAAAATTAAGATGCTTACAGTAAGCTGAAGTCAAAGCTCTAGGGTAAAGAGGGTTTTTGGCATACTATATATTAGTAGTTGATAACACAGTTTATTTAATGAGGTTTTTTTATTAATTCAGATCTTATATTTTGGACTTTACATATTTTAATGTTTGTGCGGTTTTTAATATCTCAAATCATCACACCCCTGCATCTTTAGTTTTCTATAACTGTGATGGTTAGTTCAGCCAAAAACCTGGTACACTAAAATTGTTCATTTCTGCAGGTTTCTTTAGGCTTGCAATGGTCCATTATTAGGAGTCTAAATACAGAAGGACACATTTTTTCAGCACTTGCCTTTTTATTATGAGATGTTTAATAATGAAACATACTATTTTTTCTTTTGCAAGTTAGAATTATTCATAATTCTATTAAGATATGATTGCTGCATTGCTGAAATTCTAAAATTCAATGTCTTTGGTATTCATCTCTAATAAAAACAACCCTGTGAACTTTGCCTTCCTTTTAACAGTGATGATGGGAAATCTTATTGCTTAACTTGCTTGTAAGAAAAATCACACTTGAAAAAAAAAGAAGTGAATGGAAGGAAGAGCTCTGTCTTTTTCAAAAAGTTGATTAGAGTGACTTCTGTGGTTCACTGGATGGCAACACAAGTTAGTAACCTGTTTGTAGATTAGTATTAGGAAATATGTAGCCATGTGGAATCAACATGGAATACCTTGAACAGGTCCTTCCTGTGAAGTGCCAGTGCTGTAAGATGTAATGTGTAACTTGTTAGGAGGGGGCAGGAAAAACTTCCTAGTTTTATTACATCTCTTCTGCAAGCAATTTCAAGCCTCAACAGCCTAGTACAGACTGCTAGCAGATACCCCTCTCACAGAACTTTCTGAACATGACTGTGCCCTGCTAACCTAGGCAGGTGGTGGGGACTGACAAGGGCAGCTCTAGGACTGGCAGCACCCTTCTCTTCGAATGCAAGGGGGTCTAGAATAAATCATCTAAGGGCAAAGGAATTCTTGTGCTCAGCCCTCTGACAGCATCAAGGTGAGCATGGTCATGATGGAATTTATATGTAAATATATAGCTTATATTTTTCATGGAAACTTTGCTTGTAATCTTGGATGAATCCAGTTTTTTTGAACTGTGTACCTATAAATATGCATTATTGTTGTGAATGGTCTTGTCTATCTTGTTTAGCTAAGGGGCATACAAAGGACAAAAGTTTGATGTGTCAATTCTCTTTCCTATATACACCTGAGAGTATTTACTAGCACAGCGTTTGCATCCTCCCCCAGACATTGGTGGCTTTACTGCACAGAAACTTGTCTTTCTGGCTTTTCTGCAAAGCAGCTTTGTGGTGAGGAGAGTTATTTCCCTCCTCCAGGTCATACTACATGAGTGACAGAAGTCTTCTAAAGACAGATGTGAAAGTTTTCCTTCGCTTTCTGTAGCAAAGTCTTTGAAGAATCCCAGTGTTCCTATTGATGTGACAGGTATTGTCACTTGAGGCATAGATACTATCAAAACTATCACTGATTTTTGTGTCCTGCTAACTGTAGTACCAAATTCATACAATGTAATGGAGAGTGGATTCCTTCTTCGTGTTCCTTTGTGTACTGCCCAGGTCTTTGTGTGTTTCTTCAGTGAATGAGACATTGTAAACTCATAGCTATGCCTCATGTGTTGATAGTAGTCAAAGAGCTGATCAGCTATTCCTTTGCATTGCAATTTACCGGTTGCTCGTGTAATCTAACTGCCTATTACCATTCCAGCTTCTGTATTACTTCATCACTAATTAATCCTGTGACATAGTAGCATAAGTTGGTATTGTTCCATGTATTTTTGAAACTACTCCTATTTTGCTAACCCTACTTCAAATCTGTGTAAACCCCTTGCCTTTTCAGGGTGCTCATTATACCCTCTTCTGGGTTAGAAGGTAGGATGTGGTGAACCTATGGTAAATCTCTAATGTAACTTCCATGGTCCTTGGGACTGATACTGTTAGGTTCCATAATTGGAAACAATGTCTAGAGCTTATTCTCTGTGGAGGCCACCTAGCTGGTCTTCTGTATAACAGTCTTGGCTATAGCAGGACTTCACAGAGCTCCCACAAGGTCTGTTTACATCTTACACAGATTCAGGTCTCTTACCATCTGCTACAACTAGAATGGGAATTAATTCTGTGTCTGCTACCACTGAATTGGTGCTTCTTTGAGATGTATCAAGGGAGGAGATGCTGGACAGAAAAATGGTATTTCTACCCTTTTTCCAGCAGTTATCAGAAACTCTGTTACTCTTTTTGCCTGAGGATTTAAATGTTCATGCGTATAATGGACTTGGTCTTTGGAAAACAAGTAAAAATGGGTCAGGATAATCACATTCTTAACTAACAGTAGCTATCCTGCAAACATCTGTCTTTGCTATCCCCAGTGAATAAAGCGTGTCTTGAGTTATTAAAGATTTGTACCAGGTGCTGCTTTCTCTGTTATGTGTCTCTAAAGTGGCAAGCAGGTATTCAAATGAGCTCTCTAAAGACTAGACTATAGCTTTTTCTTTAATATGCTGTATCCTGGATTTTTTGAAGTTGTCACTGGATGCTTGAAACAATTTCAAGCTAAAGAATTACAGGAATTAGATGTCTTTGACGGTCACCATTCAGAAGCAGACTAGAAATTGCTGTGTTTTGTTACCTAAATATTTTTGCTAATAGTAACTGTAGACATTAAATGTATTCTCTGCAAATTTTCCGATACAAGGAAGAATTTGAAATCAAAAGCAAGTACTCTTGAGGGTGAAGTTTGTCATGGGTTGCTGGAAATGTTCCTGAAAATACACTGAGTTGATACTACCAGATACGAAGAGTTACATTTGGACTACAGCTTGTATAAGGAATTCCTGTCCTCTAGTTTGCAAATCTCCTTCTAAAAGAGCACATGCTAAGTTAACTGAGCACTTCATATATTGGCTTTTTGCCTTAATCTCTTCTTTTTTCAAAGTAAATTTATCATGCAGTCTTTTCTTAATGACCTCTCAAAACTCTGCCATAATTCCCTTGGCAGGCTTCCTAATCTGACAGACTTTGATGAATCCATTTTTTATTTGATGTTTCAGTAAACAAAAAATTTAGACCACACTAAGAAAATTGCTTGGACACCCTCACAGCAAAGTGTGTTTACTGTGTGTATGCACAGTTGGAAGAGAAAAGAAGTCTGGTTACTTCTGTAGTAAATGTTTGAAATGTGTATGCACATCAGAAATGTGTATGCTCGTCAGCATTCTGCACACTGCTTCCACGGGCAGAATTTATTTTTTGTCCTGCTGTGAACTGGGGGAGAGTTGAGGTACTGGCACCCTTCTATCTCTGGGCAGGAATGCAAGGAGACACTGGGCACACACTCCTGCTTGGCAGTGCGGTGCTACTAGCAGGTCTCAGAACCAGGAGCACTGGCGCATGTGTGTACAGCACACCTCGAAGAGCAGTGGTTTAGTAGAGAGGGATGAAGATCCATTCTTCAACCATATCCTTGAGGCCATCTGAACTTTTCCAGCTGTGTAGATCTTGAATGTAATAAAGCAGATTGAATCTTGAGTGCAGGTTGTTTTCAGCATCCTAAAGCTATTTCCTATAAGTGTGTTATTGTTAAAATATAACAGAAGTTTTGTAAATAACTGGAATGCTCGTCAGGCACAAACTGGATGTCATAGGAAGTGTGCTGAGTTATGATAATGTGACTCATCCTTGGAGTATTGTTCAAACTGTTACTAATTGTATGTTGTGTTACTAATCACAGATCAGCCACTGTTTTCTGGACTGCTCAAGTGTAGAGGAGCTCTTCTGTGCTTACACAGATCTGCTTAAGAAACACGTAGCCAAGCTTTCTCTCCTCAGGTGGACAGCTGTTGGTTGAAATAAAATTAAAAAGCCGGGAAACATTCTTTAAGGGTTAGATTGTGTCCTGTGGAATTACATGGGCCAGTGACTGTAGTTTAAAGCCTTCTAGATTATTTAATGTTTAACGCCTGGTTGCTGGTTCTTTGGTTTTGTTTTAATAGATGGCCTAACAACATAGCACCGAGGAATGTAGGAACTGTGCAGTTGCCAGATGTTTTTTGTTTGTGCTCTTTTTTTTTTTTTTCCTTTTAAAAAGTCATCTGCTGGTGCCGTTCTGGTAACGGCGAGACACGCGCTCCCTCTAATGGAACCTTGGGGGTTTTCCTGCTCGGTATTGTCAGATGCAGGAAAGGCTGATCCTGGGGGTAACTGATTCAAGATGTTTTGAAGACTGCTTCATGTGTTTCAGAAAGCAAGGAGCAGTTATGTTCTCATGTGGATCATGGTTTGTGAAACGGGCCTTTTTTTCTTTATGCCCAAGTCCCATTTGGACACTTTTTGAATTCAGATTCATCATGCCCATAACTAGCCTCTTCTATAGAATGGGAGTGGTTTTTCCCCAAAGCTGAGACCTGATCTATGCAAATCATAAGCTTTGAGCATTAAGATACAAAATATGTGATACATTATTTGTCTTGGATAAACATGGAGTCCATAAAATAATAGTTTTTCGTATGGGCATGTAACACTATCTGGACAAAGTAGAGCATGTTTACTTAGGAAGAACAGTAGTGAAATTATATTTAAAAATACTTAGGCTGCTCCAGCCTATGATTTCCACATTTGGAAAGACCGCAGACTTTGTCCTGGTAAGGGCAAAGGGGGCAGGTGAGCTCCTGAATTTATGTACCTTTGGAAACAGAAACAGCTGCAGCACTGCTGACTTGCACAGGAACCAGTGGTTAAGGTGATGGCTCTTACTGTTGCCAGCAGTTTTTACTGTTGCTTGTTTGACTTGTGGGGAAGTTCAAGCAGGGAGCAGCATCCCAAGAATTTTTCTGTCTCATAGTGGTGGAGAAGAGAAAGGGGAGACAAGGAAAAAGCATTTATGTACCTCACAAATAAACAAAAAGCAGCAGTATGTGCTAACTGAAAGAAGAGAGAAAAAAAACAGCATATGATGCACTTTATTCAGGCAGGAACATTGCAGTTTGGCTTGAATTTTCTCTTTCATGTGGCTAAGTTTACAGGTAGACTTTGCGGACTAGGAGAGGCTTCTGTGTCAGCTGTGCATCATGTTAGGAGATGGTGGTTTGTGGCTTTGTAGGGTTGGTGGGATATCTCTCCCCTTAGACGTAATTTAGATTTGGCTGAATGGGTGTTGGGGTTCGCACAGAATCGGTTGTGAGCATGAACAGTGTATGTAAGTTTAACTCTTCAGGTGGAATAAAAAGCCTCACTGCTTACTTCTCTCTGTTCATGGAGTCTGAATTTGAAGTTTTGCCACTAAGAAGCTCAGATTGAACTGTATCAGAGAAACCTGCAATGTATTGCAATGGAAAATCTTAAGGATAACACATTACTTACAGAAAGATTCATATAACTTTAGAAAACTGGTATATTTTAAACTAAAATGTGTTTTCTATTTTTGTTAAAGCTTTTACAGAAAAAGAATTTTATGTGGAAGAATGGGAGGGGCAACTACATCTGGAAAAAGACAACTCTGATAAATAGGAGTTTCTTCAATCCTGAATGTTAGTTTGTCTTGACTTTGGGGGAAATTACTTCTTCAAATAACTGGAGAAGTAATGAACTCTCTAAAGACATTTCATGATGTAGTGAGCAGGACTGGAACTACAGTCAAAATGGGAGTCTTTCAGTGTTTCTTGGGAGTAGATGAGGGATGTTTTAAAAGCAAGATAAAGCCTACTCCATCATTTCAAGCAAGTTAGGTACTCTTCAGTTTGGTCAGAATACTCTGCTTGCTTTTCTAGACTGCTCTATGAACTGGTAAATATTTTGACGTTAACACAGCAGTGACCATTTGTTTTGTTTTGTTTTTTTTTTCTCTTTTCTTTGCAGTGATTCTATTCTGTATGGCAGCCCTAATATTTCCAATAGGATTTTACATCAATGAAGTCGGAGGTCAACCATATAAATTACCTAATAACACAGTGGTTGGGTCTTCGTATGTACTGTTTGTCTTATCCATTTTCTTTACAATAGTGGGACTTCTATTTGCTGGCAAAGTTTGTTTACCTGGCTGATGAATGTGTGAACTCCAGGACTTTATTTTGGAAAAGAGCAAGACATCAGAATTGCATTCTCAGGAGGATGCCTAGATCAGACTGTCGAACACTTACTGAAAAGACGAATGCTTTGACTTGTTCTCACTATGCACTTTGGATGAAAAAAAAGGAGAGCCTTTCCCATAACCAAATACAGACAACATTGACTAATCTCCTGAGCATATTTAATGCAGTCAGGTCTGCACTGTGATAGGAACTAGTGAAGAATGCTTTACACTGAGAAGCATAATGCCCCATGTTACTGTACTGTTCCTGTTTTTAATGTCTAATGATTTGGAAGTCAAAGTATTTATGAACTTTGTGGTAGACCAGAGGGTTGCAGAGGAATTCAAGTGAGGCTGGCCTCACTGTTTAGGAGATTAGTATTTTACATCTTCCTTCTAATGAGCAAAGCCTTTGGCACCAATGTGGATCAATCTTGCATTACTGCACCGAGAAGCCAATAGATCAAAACATGTTCTCTAAATGTATGTAACAGCAAGAAGACATACATCCCCTCCTCCCCCATAAGCTCTAGAAAAACACTAAGGAACATTTTAGAGGGGGATTTCTTCCTTATATTT
>JANHFX010021502.1:75602-93766 GCA_027560015.1 Chloroceryle amazona | reverse complement strand
CTAGCTGTATGCTTAATAAACGAATCATGCTTCTAACTCTATGAGTATCGTGTCATGAATTCCGCTCTTCCGCAACAGGGGTTTTTTTGTTTGTTTTGTTTATTTCCCCTCAAGAGAGATATTGTTAATAAAGAACAGACAGGTTGCCCTACAAGGCAATGTGTTTGCTGTAAAGTACAATTGATCTGGTGGTGTCCCTTGAAGAGTGGTCAGCCATAGATGCTTCAAAAGAATATTTATGAGCTTTGTCATAAACAGAGGTGGTAAATTCTGCTTTCTCCTGATCTAGGAGGGTTAACAGTTTGGCTTAAGATCTGCATGATAAAAGTGAATATTTCTTGCAGAAGTAAATTGGCATCAGCTATTAAAACTCTTGTCCGTTAGCAACACAAAATATTCAAGCTCCTTTCAAATTCAGTTAAAATTCCTGCCTTGAGCAACTTCCTTCATGTCCAAGTTTTATGGGTTATGCACTTACTGTGGGTAAAAGTATTTCCTCATATCAGTTTTGATTTTGCCATAGTGAACAAAGTTCCAAATACCAGAAAAAAAACACATCTCTAAAAAGCTCCAATCCTCAGCTAATGCAAGAGATGCTAAAACATTGCAAACTTCTGTTGGATGAGCAAAAGTCAATCACTTTGAAAAGGCTTCAGTTATGTAAAAGGGGTGGGGTACAGGAAGGGGCCAAGAAGTTGGCTCAGAAAATGCAAAATTAATGATTATACTGGAAATCAGTAGAAACAGAGAGTGACCTGCCTGAGACTGCAGAAGTTAATGCCCATTTACTTGTTCTTGAAACAATTAAATGATGCTCTTGGATGTGTGCTCAGAAGAGCTGGGATGAGAATCACTGCAGCTGACCAGAATGCCTGTTTTATATTTTCCAAAAATTTGTTATTATTTCCTCAAAAGTGTGGTCGTCAGGAGATAAGCTGACAACAGGAGCTTCTTCTAATCCTACAACACTAAAAAGTCCAGGGAATCTCCAATTCCTGGCAACCTACAAGTATATTTTCAGCTTTTCTGCACTCTCTCACCTCATTCTTCCATTCTGCCCCAAAAGAATACCAGTTCTGACTTCCATACTCCCAGCACATCTTGAAAGTGTAGCTAATTTTGCTTCTGCGATATCTGCATCTGCAGTCATTGACCCTGACTGGAGTTACAGCTTGTTTCTTACAGCAAAGCTTTCAGCTTTTTTATTTCATGCTTTCTTTCAGTTCTTTACAGTGACATATATATGTATAGCACCACTTCTTGACTCTGGGGAACTACCCTAATTGCTGCTAAATGAAAATTTAACCATTCAAAAGATAAGTGAGTTCAGAGTTATTGCATTACAGTTCTGCTTATGTATTTAGAGAGGAAAATGAACAAATGCTACAAGAATTGTTGAGAAATGAAAGCAATCACTGTAATGTAATTTTAGTTCCTTAACTGCATAAATTGCATATTGCCCAATTATTTTTAACACTGCTTGTCTGTAGAATTTCCCTTTTTATCATAACAGCTAAAAAGAATAACCCAAAGTGAAGAAAGAAGAAATATATCTTAAAATGCTATGGTTCACACCTGTGTAAGGCCTTTTCTGTGTGAGGAATCCTTCTCAAATTCAATAATTACTATGTGAAAGATGTTCCAGGCTCCTATTCACTAAAATGCTCTTTTTGATTATTTGATTTCATTTTCTGCAGTGCAGAAAAAGGTACAGAAGTAGATAAGGATTTTTTTTTACATGAGTTTCTCTTCACAGCAACTATTGTTGTAAGAGAGCTACTCCCCTGGACATATTTTTGGGGTGAAAAAATCTGTACAAATGGATTGCAAAGGAACCCAAGGAGCTTCTCTGATGCATCCTAGTGCTGCTCTGAGAACTGAAACTGGGAAGCTCAAAAATTTCCAGTGCCTCTCAGCTCCAATAAATAACTGGGGACCCAGGAAGCCTTCAGATTTATGCTATTGATTCTTGCACGTGAGTAGAAATCAGCTTTGAAGGAAAACCCAGGTAATAGCTTGAGCTAACACCAAAGCAGAAACAACCTTTATCAAGGTGTTGGTATCTTTGCTTGTCAGTAGCCTTAATTATGATTTCATGTTATATAATATTCAGGTACAAATATTTGACTTGAAAAGACATTTTTCTATCACAATCCAGGTCACATTATGGGTGATGACTGGCACTGGGAAGACACACATTAAGTCAGACAGCTTCTGCTACACGGTGTGCAAAGTGACACCTACCATTTTAGCAATACCTGTTTGTCCACATTTTTATAGCAGTTTCAGTGCTTAAGGGGAAAAATTATTGGAAGCAAGAGTTGATTTTTATAAGCTATTAAAAAAAACCCAAACCCACAAAAAAAATCCTAACACACACACACATAGACACACACAAAGCAGAGTGAGAAAGCAAGCAATATAGGAACAGAAACTCAAAATAAGGTCAATTAATTAAGAGATTATTGGATAACTCTTCCCTGGAGAGTCCCCAAGCTCTGAAATCAAGAATAAATCCTGAATGCTGTTCTGCACTCTTCTGACACAGCTTTCTTTGGGGGGTGATGACTGAGTACTGCAGAATCATTTCAGTCTGAGTGCTAAAGGTGCTTGATCAGAATGGTGAAACTGTAGCTTGAAATTCCCTCAGGGAGAAGGAAATGAGCTAGGCTTACACTTTTCTGGGAAGTATTCTACAACCAGCAGGTTATTGTGCTGTAAGAAAACCATGGTAACTCACACAATTAAAAAAACTATATTACATATTAAAAAATAATATCTAGTTCTATATTTAATACAGAATCTTATAATTATTACTACTAGATAGCTCAGTCTGGCTCTTGAAAAGCATGAACCAACCCCTTCTTGAAGAGATTCACATCTCTAAACAGGCAGAAGTGCTGCTTTGAACTGCAAGACTTGACTGTATCAACACTGTTCCTAAGACCATCCTGGTTTTACCCAGGCATTTTGAATCAGTATTCTTCTGGCTCGGGATACTGGGTGTTTGGGTTCTTATTCTGAGCAAACTTTCTCCTGCTCTACTGTGTTGAGTGGTAAAATCTCCAAGGTAACTTTCCTCTTTGGAAGTTGTCTACAGAGATATTGCAGCGCCTGACCTAGAAAGGTCTTTGTTCTCTAGTGGATCTAAGGGAACTTGGAAGATTATCCACAGGGATATGGAGCAGAAGAATGGCAATAAAATTAATTATGGCTGTGTCCAGTTCTTGTACAAGACTGCAATACATGGAGCATTGACACAGGAATATATGGAACAGTCTCATCTGTCTCTATAACTGGCATCTATTGAATTGTGTGAGGCTGAACTCATATAAAATGAAATCAAATGATCTCCTGTTTTGTATCCACCTTTATACACGTTCAAAGACTTGAAGCAACCAGGAGTTTGCCCTGGGCTTCAGAATCAATCAAGATCTGCAACAGAGTCTTGCAGAGGGAGGAAATAGTTCTGTAGCAATAATTTTATCACACATCCAGCTGGGGAAGGGTGGATGGAGCAACCTGAATCACCCTCAAAGCACAGCTTTGATAGAGACAGAATAAAAGAGAGAGAATAAAATGCAGGAAGAGAAAGCCAACAGTCACATATTTACAAGCTCAGTTACTGAACTTTAGGTTTTCTGCACCATTTCAGAAGAGAGCCTCCGTTGCTTCGTCCGAGATGCCTCTGGAAGGAGCTTTGCACAGTCAGAAATACCATTTTGCAGATACTGAGGCATTATTATATCTGCTGAGGAATCACTTCTCTCTTTTGTTTTGTTGTTTGCCTGGGACAGCTTTGCTTGCTGGCCAAATGGAAGATGCTCTACTTAACTGCATCGCTTTGCTCACTTGCTGCTCAGGGAGCCAGAGGCAAGGCAGAGCTTTTCAGCAGGCTGCCACTTGTTTCATAATTCTGCTTCACAGCAAGAAGAGAGCTCTGGCTGAACAGAACACTTCTGTCTGCTGACCTGCCTGCCTGCCTACCTGTTGTTACTGGCAGGGCACAGACTTGGTGATAGGGTGATGGTGCTGCTTTTCTCCACAGCAAGACAAATAGTTTTGAAGGAAGAGCTAACAGCTGTCCTGCAATATTGATCTCTTTTTGTGGTTCCATGACTGTGTCAAAAAATAAGGATTACTGGGAAGGCTTCTAGCCCCACCTATTGTCAGCATTGCTTGATACTTCTTATTGTCAGATTGCATCTGGATACTTAGAAGACTTTTGCTTGGGTTTAAGTTTCCGTTGTTGAGTGACTGCTCAAGTCAATTATCTTTTAAATTTCAGCTAATTTATTAATTTAGACTATAGAAAACAATTGGGGATTACCACAGGTTGAAAAAAAAAAAAAGGTTTTAGCTTCTGTCTTACTGGGGATGTAAGATTGGGCAGAGCAGTAGCTGCATCTTTCAGCCAGCACTACTGTTGAGCTGCAGCTACAAATAGAGACACAAGAACCTGTTGTACTGTATAAAAATGCTATTTTTTTCTTGTTGTAACAGCAGCTTTGAGATACATTAAACTGGGTAGCCCAAGTCAGTTGATAATTTTCTGTTTGATCTCTGTGCTGCAGATCTTTGCTTTTATTAGGATAGGATAACTGGACTAACTGGACTCTTTCACGCATCATATGACAATAACTGGACTCAGCTCTTGGGGCTGTTTGGACCATTCCTTGAAGAAACAAGAGGAGAAGAGAGAAGAATGTGCTGTATCATTACATTCTCCAACATAAGCACAGGCACAATGGGGAAAATTTTAATCCCAATATTTCCTCAGCTCTTAATAAATGATTTGCAAAGTTAATAACATGCTTTCAGTGTAGTGTCTGTATGAGTTTTGTGCAGAGAAACCTCAAGCATCACAGGAACTATCTAAGCACATGCAGGGATAACAACAATGCCTCATATCTTAACAAGGCTCGGAGAGAGAAGTGCAGTGGCTGATGAAAAGGTGAAGAAATGACTGTATTAGGGAAAGAAAAGTGAAGCATTCAGCTTTAGGACATGATAGATTTTCTATCAAGGATAAAACAAAGAAAATTGTTTACTCTCTTTAATAGTTAATTTTCTTTCAACTGTGGATTAATATAAAAAATGACACAAAAGTATTGAAGAGAGAAGCTTCAACAGATAGCAATATCAGATAAATGCTTAGGTGCAGATGCACTGCTAATAAACTGGTGTGAGGTAGCCACAAGGTAATCTTCTGAGGTTCAAACAGGAAGCTACACAGTCGATCTGGGCTCCTATTCCATCAGCTCTGAAGGACTGCTTTAGTGAAAGCAGACCTGCTCTCCAGAGGGTGCTCTGGCTTACTCATAGTCCCTGTCTCCTCCCTACTTTTCCATACCAAACCTCTCAGACAGCAGCTCTGAACCATCAACCCCCTTGGAGCAGGTTTCTTCCATGGCCCATTTAGTTATCGCTGGAAGACCATATGCCCTTAATAAAGTCAGCTGCATTTCCTACTTCAGACCTGGCTGAATGTCCAAAGGCAAAAGGACTCTGCACTTCAAACACGACAGTACTGAGAGGCACAGTACTATCATTTTGGATAAAGCATCAGAGAAGTTCTCACAAAGCCAAATGCTGCTGTCATTTGCACCATAAATATGGTGCAATACTCTTCTGTGTGTAAAATACATACAAACAATACCTTTTTTACATTTATGATACCACATTAACCCTGTCACCTTAAGTGAGAGAGCAAAATTCCAACCAATTTTCTCTATTTTTTTTTCTATTCACATTTTCTTTTTCACTCCTCTAAACCCCTGGTTGTTCCTTGCTCCCAACTTTGGATATTATCTTTTTACCTGTGGTGTTCCAATGTGTGCTGGGCAGATAAGCACCTGCTTGTTCCTCCATCCCCCCACACCCATGGTACAAGTGCAGGTTGAAAGACCAAGCCCACAGCAGGGATCTTGGGCTAAATGATCTTTAAAAGGTCCCTTTCAACCCAAACCATTCTATCATTCTATGATCTTAAAAACCACTTACTTACCCTCCCTAGCATTTTTCTTTTAGGGTGCTCAGTGCCTTCAGCTGACACAACCAAAGTCTGACTTTCTGAGGTGTAATCAAACACAAGCTTTGCCTATCAAGGGGAAAGCATGGGATAAAGTCCAAAGATTTATGTGGATGTATTGGAAGACAAAATTTTCTCAAAACAAGATGGTAAAACCTATTGCAACCAACCAGAGAAGTCACAGTTACCTCTCACTTACCCATGGTTTTAGGGCTATGTTTCTAGAATATATGGTTTGGTTTATGTAACTATCACAGACTGCTTTGCAATTGAGGGAGTAACAATTCCTAGTCCTGGTTTGCTGGTAGATTTGCACTGGGGAATCTAACTTCTGCTATTGATTGCTCCAGGTACTCAGTCTTTATTTTCAAGCCAGGTGTTCTATGGTTTCTTCAGCACAGCTGAAGTACAGCAGCATTTGCAGGGTTCCTCTCAGTTAAAAATCCCCAAAGATCACAAAACTTGCCTTCAAAACACAGCCATAGTTAGACCTGGGAGATATTCTGTCTCCAGGGAGTGTTCTTCCTCCAGAAACAGATCTGCCCCACTACTGGAGTGACCCAGTCAGCTGTACTGGGTCACTATTTACACAGAAGATCTTTCACATAACTGCTTCAGGATACTCTGCAGAATTAAATAGTACATTTATGTGTAAGGAAGCTCTGCTGTGAGACAGTCTTCTGAACCAAGCATTGATGTCACTGCTGACCAGTTTGCAGTCCTTCTCTAAAACATTTAGCCAAGTTTCAGAGTCCAAAGATAATTGATATGCAAGCAAGCTAAAAACCACAAACAGGGTAGAGGTTTGGTGTCTACTTACAAGCTGGAAAGTTGGACATTTTCTAAATGCTTAATGTCCAACTGCTACAAAATAAAGACCCGGTTGCTTCCCAACAAGTTTTACCAGTATACATCATCACTAATTTCTACAGGTCTTGTTGTCTCAATTCAGTGCAGTTCACTCTTCCATCAGTATAACTGCAAATTGCCACTGCTTAAAATATTCTTCTTACATTTGGTTACCTCTTTGCCTTCTCTCACTTCCTCCTTAAGATCCGATTCCTTTCCATTGCCTGCAAGGTCTGCTATGTTCACAGCTCTCAGATCTTATCCCTACTGTGCTACTCAAACCTGCTTACTACGTGACTTTTCTGTAGGGTTCTCATGGCCTTGCTGTCGTGATGTTCCCTGTAATGCTTTTTAGGATAGCACTACCTAGTAAGTAATTTCAGTTAACTCATTTCCAAAATGCTTTTCTGTGAAGCATGCTTAATATCCAGCATCCTGGAAAATGCATTTCAAGTGAGGAAAGGTCAGAGGGTTGAAAATTTGCCTTCAGACCAAGATTTCAAGCAGTCTATCTTCAGGTATCAAGCCTGGGCAGTAAAACTAAGATCCTCACTCCTCTGTACAGTAAAAGAAACTTCCAAAGGGTGCTTCTGAGTCCCCAGAGATTCCATGGGGAAATGATATGAATTTGAAGACTCAAAGCTGCTTTTGAGTAATTGCCTATAACTCCTATGCAATTCCACAAGAGACAACATGTTTGTAGTCTAAAGAGAGTTTTGGTATCTGAGTAACAGCATAATAGAGACCCTAGGTCTGCCCATGGCTCTGGTACCTTGGTCTTTTGGTCTCTTATTCCTTGAATTTCCAATCAGCACAATAGTGGCTCGAAATGTGCTATAAAAATAAATTCATTAGTGTATGTGAATAATCAAGTTCTAGAGTGAAAGGAGTCATTAATCATCTAGACTGATAGCTATTGATTGGTTTAGAGACTGGAATCAAAGACTATCCTGCCTGATATAATATCATCTCCTTTATTCAGTGCTGTTGAAAGAGCAGGATACAGTAACTTGGAGAATATAAAGTGACCATTTAAGGTACTAAATGCTCAAAATCAAATGGTAAAGCAGAGAGGTTTCATTAAAATCTATTCTCTGACATCTGTTGAAACTATATTGCAAGAGTTTCATAATTAAGAAGGTGTGGGGTTTTTTTTCCCATTGGGACAGTGTTACAATAACCAGCACAAGAGCCACTGTAATCTAACAGCAAATGAGTTCTATCCCAAGCATAACGTTTACAGGGAAGAAGCAATGTCATATACAAAGGAAACCAAATTTCATACAGTTCTGCACAAAATAATTAATAAACTGCTCAATAGATTTTCATTAGGTAGGTTAAAGTTGGAAAAAAACATGGAAACACCAGGCAAGACTAAGACTAAGGAAAAGACTTTGTGTTTCAGCCTATCTTTACTAAATAGCTGATTCTTCCTCTTTCGTTTTCTTTCTCTTCCTGGAAGGGCATTGAATTATTTCTCCAGTTAAAGACTCATCCAGTGAGAGCAGAACTTCATTGGTGAAGGCGTCCTACAAACCTCTTCAGGTAGGAATGTTTTTGGGAAGGGTTTAACGGGGACACCTAATAGGAGGTTATATGCCTTTTCAGTTCTGAAGCTGTGTAAATTGAGCCTTTTATCCAGGCTTAGTGTCAGCTTTACGAAGGAAACATAAAACTCTACTGAAGAGTATATCCTTCATCTTTGGGATTACATAGCATTTCTGGAAATGTCAATGGATTTTCAAAGGCATTAAAGAGACCTGGCAGTTCTTCAAGAAAACACTGCTAGAGGCAGAAGCACAAGCTGTCCCTGTGTAGAAGGATAAAAAGTGTAGTAAGAGATCAGGGTAGTTAAACTGTGAACTCTTCATTGTCATCAAATCCAAGAAGAGAGAATAGAGAAAGTGGAAAGCAGAACCAATCACTAAGGTTGGATGTAAAGGACAAACCGAGTGAGTAGGAACAACATCCAAAGGACAAGGCATAAGTGGAATGTGGTTGTGAGGAAACATCAGTGATGATAAGAAATCCTCAGTGCCTTCAATCAGGAGACGAGAAACAGGAGGAAGATTAAAGCCTGTACTTTTCTGCTAAGTATGGACAGGAAGAGTGACTAAAAAGGACATGAAGAAGGTAAATTATATATGTGGTTTTGAGCCTGTCTTCACCAGAAGGTTTGACAGTGACCTAATACAGATATGGAAAAAACCAAAGGGGTTAGGTCTCAGACCAGAATATGGTAAGAAACCATCAGACCTAACAGACTGGTGAGTTTATTCATAACTAATTTATGCAGTTCTTTAAAAAGCAGGTGTTTGCCCATTTGATTTTCTTGGGGTTTCAAAGTTGTGCCCAGAGGAAAAAGCACTATCCATTTGAGCTGATAAACTGGTGACCTGAAAGCTATGAAAGGATTTAAAGAACTAACCCCACATTTCAAAACAATTACAGGCAGTGGGACTGAGTTCAGATTTATAGGGCATGCAACAGGTGGAGGAGCTCAGGACTGGATTTGAGAAATACCAAACACGCCACCAAAATCATTTTATCTTACAGTAGATTTTCTCATTTTAAAGTAACAGGGGCCAAACCTGTACTGCTCCCCAAAAGAAAGATGCAACAACAAACCACTAGTTAAAAGCAAAAGCTCAGATGAAAGGGAATTGTTATGAATATCTTCAGCCACACAGAATCAAGGAGTCCAATATATGAGTGCTTTAAAAAATAGACAGCTAAATGTGAAGCTTTTAATGAGTATGCAACTGAAAATAAAAAATGTATGAGTGTTAGTTCCCGTGAGGCAAATCAAAAATGTTAATTGCTTTAAAATACAACATGAAAAAAGAACTAGGTCAAAAAAAAAATAGAGATTTTTTTTTTTTTCCCCTTCTGAAGAAAGAAAAGCTCCCTAGTATCCCACTTGCCTGGATTCAAGATGAACATTTTTGCCCTTTCAGGCCATTTCCTTTTTTAAGCCTTATTGCTTGATGTTACCATGGCTACCAGCCATGAACTGAAATTGCTGTGTAATATAGTTTATTTTCAGTCATATTTGCTCTGAGGCACAGGCAGCTTTGAGCAATTAAAGGAGACAGGATCTAAGGTGGACCTGACAAAAGCCTCAAACCCTATGGATGGTAAAACTGCTAGGATCTATGGGCTGCTTGGCTTTGATTGACAAGGTGCACTGGTAGACACAGAGTCATTGCAGATGTAGCCTAATGTGTAGGAAGTATCATTATAAATGTCATCCATTAATGAAATTAAATGTGCTGCTTGTGAAGACAAAGGGCAGCGGGGCAACCCCCAGCCTTGAAATACTCCACCTTCCAGTCCCCCCCAAAAATTTACACTTCTGCTTCCTATTTTCTCAAGCCCATCTTTGCTGAGTGGGATTCCTTTGTTTGTTTTGACATTCAGAGTATCTCCTGCTTCCTCAAATATTAAATCTAACTTCCACACAGGAGTTGTGCCTTTCCCTATGAACAATACCAGGGCAATAAGAAACAACAGGAACCAACACCTTGGCAGCCAAGAAATTCCAGCATTTGAAGCAGGCAAGACTTTGTATTTAATTGCATTTCTCTCCTGTTCCACAGATCTAAGTTATACCACTTTTATCCAGTACGTTGTTTGCAGTGATGGAGGTAGGACCAGGCTCAACTTGAAATGGGGAAGACTTTATTAGTGCTGCCCCATGACTTCAATGACCATCATAATTTTCTTGGTTGCCTTTGTTTTGTTGATGAAAGCCCTGTGCAAAAGACTTCACAGCAGATCACCTTACGCTCTGCTGATTGCCCTCTAGAGCCATCCTCTTGTGTCTGTAGTGTCAGACAGTTTCCTGGGGTCACTGTATCCTACCACAGAGTAGCTCTGATTCCTCAGAGGTGGAATAGCCTCCCTCTGAGATGTGCCTCTCTTCAGAGTTCTGTTGTGCAGCTTGAGGAAATAATGGTTGTAAGAAATGTGAAGATTGCAAACTAAAAGCTATATTTATTTTCACATTTTCTCATGGTTATATTGTTTTCTCCAGTACTCACATTTGTGTTTGGTAGCATTTTTGCAGTTGATTGATGAGATATTGCTCTCCAGTATACATCATGGCAAACAGAAAAGCTAATTGGCAGAATTAACTAGACCCAGACTGTTCTCACTAAAGTACCTGTGAGTAATCTCACTGTGAGGAGCTGATTAAAAAAGGCAATCAGATTCACACTGTATAAATTAGATTCACTTCAAGATTTCCAGTCCCCAGTGAGCTAAATTTCAATACTACTTACCCACTGTTTTCTTCAAGAGGCACCTGTGGGCATCCTGAAATTCAGATAGGAGCTTAAGGTAAGGTGCAGGATACAGATCCCGTGAAAACTTGGAATGCTGTTGCTCCCAGTGACTCTCTTCTAACCCTTTAGTTCATTCCCTTAAGCTGGAGTAGTAGATGTGGCTCTAGGCTCTCTTTCTCTCCTCCCTTCCCCTCCCCTAGGGTGTAGTCCAGCTGCCCTACTAATTAGAGTCCTAATTGAAACCCTCAGACACTCCCCTAAAGTCAAGTTCAGAGTGACTGTGGTGTTTCCTACTACTGGCTATTTTAGGCATTACTCTAAGCAAGAACTAGGCTTTTGGAGTTATTAGTGAAGGAAGATGTGTCCCTTCACGTGCTGTGTAGAGTGGGTATGTACTTAACCCAAGTGGTCTGTATGCTTGCTCTGATACTAAAGGTATCACTTTGGCCACTGAAACATCTGATTTATGCAGTTAAGCTAGCAGCCTGGATTTTGCCCCAAACGCTCAGCTCAAAGTAAGACATGCCATCTTCAGCAGGTCAGATGGTAACTGTCCAGCCAAACCTAACTCAGGAATGACTTCTCTCCTTCATTCCTTAGGCTGCTGGTTTTGTGGCAGCTTCAGAAGTGATCTGGCTGGTGATTTCACTGGAGTTTCAGGAAAGCCATCAGTAAGCACATCTTGTTATTGCCTTAGCAATAACTGACTTGCAATTATATCCCCCCCAAAATACCTGAGAACTGTTTTGAAAATATGATTAGGATGACCTTTCCTGGTTTCATGTCTTTGTTTCCCTTGGCTGGGATAACTTAGGATGCTGTTTTATCATACTGTCCTGGTTTGAGCTAGAACAGAAGTAATTCTGTTCGCTGATCTGACTTTTCAGCTAAGTCTTTTCTAAGTGACTGCACTTTCTGAAGTTAACTAGCTCCAGCCAGGACATGTATGGTATAATATTTGTATTATTATTATTATTTATTACTGTGCAGTGCTAGGTAGTGTCTTGGTTGCCTCTGGAGAAGAACTGAGAGAACTGAAATCACTGTATCTAATTCAGCGACATTATCCTGGCTGTGACTCACGTGCTTTAGGCTGGAGTGATGATTTGCAAGGTGTCACTCTTGTTACTGGGTTGGCATTAGGAAACAGTACCAGGATCCCCTGCTTTAGCAGGCTTCCTATGCTGGTTCCATATCCATCTGAGTGCATCCAGACTGCTACGTGTTTGGTTCCCACACTAAGAATATCAACCCCATGATTTCAGTACCTGAAAAGCAAACGGATTTTAGACCACTACTCTACCCCATCCTTCTAGGGACAACCTTGCCAACAGATGATCTGCAACACTGAACCTGTTATGTCACCTTAAGGATGAGGATGTGTGCAGGTGTCTATTGTATACTAATGTAAGCATCTAAAAGTTGGATTTTAACTCTCAGATAGTTACTCTCCGTTCCCTTTGCAGTTTCTGGAGAGAAAAAGCTACCTATGGAGCCCCTGCCTGCCAAGGAAAGTGTCCAAAGCTGAGAGCTGTCAAGCAGCTGAATTGATTTACTGTCTGCCACAGTCACTTTATCAGTCAGCTCCCTGCAAAGAGTTCTCTTGTCATCCTCTGTCTCTCCTGGGCCTGTGCTGTCATTGTGGTTTGCCCTGCTGGCTCTGACCCTCAGCAGGTAAACCCTCTGAGTTGTTTGAATTGGTTCAGCCAGGTGGAGGTGTTTTCTTCTGTTTTAGTTTGCTGTCAGATTGAGTAACTCAAAATGGTTCATTGTGTTCTGGCACTCAGAACACAATGTTGATGTTCCCTGAGTATTTTGACTTACCACTGACTGCAGTTCTCTGGAGAAACAGGCCACCTGAAGAAGACTTAAGTTACTTCTTCAAGCAATCCTCAGAGAACTGCTGGGAATCCAATTTATTTAGCTTGTCCTTCCTCCGTACTGAAACTGCAGCACCATTCCCTGTCACAGGTAAATCCTCTGGCCTCTGTGAACCTTCTTCTCTCTTCCTCTGTGCTGTGATGACACCAGATATTTCCAAACTGGTTATAAAAAGCATCTATTTTTGCACACACAGGCATCCATCCTTCCTCTGCAGTTTTTCCAAAAGTTTTCAATCAGTTTCAAGTGTTTCCTACAACACTGGTTCCCTGCATGACTTTTTCTGTTCCTAGGAGCTTTTATGAGACTCATTTTGTGACTTTTCTCTCCTGGAAAGCAGCACTGACATGAGATTAACTGTCTCTCTACAGATCCAGTGAAGGGAAAACAGACAACCCTCCTAAATGACTGATGCCATTCTCAACTCACTTGTTATTGGACTCCAAAGACCTTTTGATAGATTTGGGAGCTTATTGCTATCACACCTGACTGCCTACCCACCTACCTATCTCCTGTGACCCTCTGTATTCAGAACTGAAATTAACCCAATGCCTTGCTTGAAATGACACCAAACCACATGCTATTATCTACCCTCACCTAAGCCTGAAGCAACTTTAACAAAGAACACACTTTTATTCTAGCTGACAGACAGCAAAACTCTCAACCTTCACTGAAAACATCACGTTATGTGTCCAAAGAACCTTTTATAGTAACTATGAAGGGAGCAGCTAATCCTACACACTAGAGAAAATAGTTACAGTAAAGGAGGTTCCTGTCTTTATAATTACCTCACAATAATGTAGTCAAGTTCAGATCAAATCTGGGACTAGCTTTCCTGACAACATATGGAGTAAAATAGAGTTGATCTGGTTTGTTGGTTTATTTTTTTTTTTCTTTCTTTCCCCAGCTATTTTGACATTGCAACTTTAAAGCTAATTACTTGATGGCAGGGATCAAAGGCAAAACAGGAAAGTCATTTTCCAAAGGAAGCTTTTGATATTTTTTTGGATATGTTCTTCTCTTATTAAAAACATTAATACATTTGGTTATATAAAAAGAGAAAGGGGTGGGAATATGTAGGGAATTGAAAGATATTTTAATGTAGAATTTTTTGTGTTCATGTAGAGTGAAGAAAATGATGGAATGTAACTTTTATTGTATAAAAAAGATCCTATACAGACTGCAGATACTGTGTCACTAATGCTAACATAGGCAACTGCCAGTCTTCCTTCTCTGGAGCTGTCCTTTCATAGGACATCTAGTCCATGTCCCTGTCCTGAGGAGGACCAACAACCCTGACATCCTCCCCGGCAAAAGTTTCCTGAGATGCTCTTAAAACCTCCAGTGATGAGGATGGCACACCTTAGGTAGCTTATTAATGCCTATATTAATCTTTGTGGTTAGGAATACACTCCATAGTGTCAAAACTCTATCTTATCCTACAGAAAATTAATTATTATTTTCTTTCACTCCCCACAAAGGTCACTTATCACCCCCTTTTCATCTATGCTTTTAATGCTGGAGTTTTTATCATATCCTCCCCCAAATAATCAGAATTACCTCTGCATTGATGGATAGATCACATTTACTAAAGCATTCCCGTTACTCTTCTTAGTGTGACTGCATCTCTCGTAAAGTTTAGTGCCTCAAGCAATTTGGAGACAAAAAGATTAATTGCTTCATAAGTTCTGCAGCTGACAGTCCTGTTCATTTGGGATGGCAATTTGCTTTGTTTGTAACAACATTGCATTGTAGTCCTGTCATACCATTTGTGGTCCACGATAGACTTTAATGCATTTCCTCCAAGCTACCGTTTCATTCACCTCTCTTCTTTTTTTTGGTAGGATTTGGTTTGGTTTGGTTTTTTTAATACTTTCATTGTTGACTTTTTCTTTCCGTGAGTTGGTCTTTGCTGTTTACTGGTTTTGTTTTTTTTTTTGTTATTGTTTTCAACCCCTTTTTTTTCCAGTCTCACATAATTATCCTGAATTCTAATCCTGTCCTTGGTGTTTACAGTCTGCTTTGTGCATCAATCTCTACACGCTTTGTTAAGAGCTTCTGTTCAATCAACCTACCCATTAATCAAAATGTTCGTTGACAATCAGGAATTTGGGTGAGTGCCCTCTTGGATCTTACTTGAAATGCTGTGCCAGTTTGGTGTGATCTACTAATATTTACTCTGGATTAATTTGCTGCAAAGCCACCTCTTGACAACTTCAGCTAGACCCATTTTCCCTTGTTTCCTTCAAAGAATGTTAAAGAATGTGGGATCTTAAAGCAATATTTTGGAGAAATTGAGATACTGTTCTCTAAAACATCAGTCTACACAACACCCTCTCCACTAATGCCTGAGCCCTAACTCTGAGGGTCAGCGTTCCCTAGCACCTAGATCCTCCTGTGCTCAAACACTTCAGCTGTGTAGCTGAGAAGCAGCTTATGCCTAATTTAATTCAGGATCTTGAAACTAGACATAGGGATTCCTGCTTTCTGAGAGTCCTATTGAGACAGGAGCACCCCAAACATGCATTGACAAAATCTTACCTCAAGATGGTTTTGTTTTCATCAGCATAGCTATGTCCTTTCCCTGTACAGCAACAGCTTTGTGACAGACACTCTTCTTTAAGCCTCCCTGTGTCTTTACCATGGAATTTGCCAATAGACCACTGTCAACTCTGTGGGTGATTTTCTTACACCTCTAGACAATACTGGGATGCCAACAAAATCCTGTGGCGGAGACCTGGCTTCAATTTCATCAGTTCCAAACAATGTGTTTTCTTTTAAAAACCTTCTTCCTTCTCCTAGGCACTAAATTTACACTTGTCATTTGAGTGGTGACTCACACCCTTCTGACTCAGCCGCATCTAATCAGTGGCCTATTGAAAAAAAAACCATTTTTCTCCGAGTTTGAAGAGCCGTGTGTCAGTTTGCACATTAACTACCAATTCATACACTAACAACCACCATGAAGAATGATCTAGACCAGACAGTCAGCCCTACATCTAGTCTCCAAATAAACCAGTGCCCAAACTGCTTATTTGCTCCGAGCTTGTCCAATCTGAACAGTTTTGCAGCCCTGAAAAGAGTTTCTTTTCTCCTTCAGCGGCAGCAAGGAAAAAAGATGCTGTCATTTTATCTTGCTGAGAGCTTCCTCCATGCCAAGTAAGCTGATTCAAAGAAGCAAACATGCAGTGCAGATCTGGGAACAGAGTCCTACCCAGACATTGACGAACTCTTATCTACCTGCGTGCGGATAAACTTTGGTGTCTACACTATTACTTTAGTTCAGATCAGGACTGGGTATTTAAAATTAGTCCCCTCTTCTACTTCCCATGTTTTTCTTCATATCACAGAGCGTTCATGGAATACAGAAACTGGAGACCTGGCTAAAACCAGAACAGAAGATAAACTCTAAGTGCACACCTATTTCACTACAGCTGCAGGGGAACAAGTTAGAGACACCCTGAAAGACACAGAGTGTGAACAGTGGGTTGTTACAAAGTGTTTTCCTCAACCTGATGATCAAAGGGCTGGAGCACCTCTCCTGTGAGGACAAATGGAGATCGTTTGGGTTGTTCAGTCTGGAAAAGAGAATGCTCTGAGGAGACCTTGTTGTGGTCTAAAACTATCTTAAGGGGGCTACAAGAAAGCTGGAGAGGGACTTTTTAGGATGTCAGGTAGTGGTAGGACTGGAGGGAATGGATCAAAACTAGAGGTGGGTAGATTCAGGTTAGACATGAGGAAGAAGTTCTTCACCATGAGTGTGGTGAGACACTGAACAGGTTGCCCAGAGAGGTGGTGGAAGCCCCATCCCTGGAAGTTTTTAAGGCCAAGCTGGATGGGGCTCTGAGTAACCTGCTCTAGTGGGAGGTGTCCCTGCCTAATGCAAGGGGGGGTTGGAACTTGATGATCTTTAAGGTCCCTTCCAACCCAAACCATTCTATGATGCTATGATTCAACAGATCCATTCACGTTGGGCCACACTCTTCGCTAAAGCAGAAATAGGTTTTGCTGATCATGGCACAGATCCCTTCCCACCCAGCTCCAAGCTCCTTAGGCATGTCTTACTCCCTCATCCCCAGCAGTGTGTTCTTGCTGTTTTCCTCACAATGCATTGGTGCTTTCCCGAGCAAGTCCTTTCCAGGAGCTAAGTCATACAAAAGTTACTTACTGTTTTGGGAGGGCAATTTTTGGTAATCATTGTATAGCCACTATGTCAAGGTTCACCACAATCTTGAGGTCCTCCATATTCCTTCTGGATTTTTGGTCTTACACTGAGCTGGTCTGGTTTCTTCTTAAGAAGTCAAATAGCTCAAATGGTTTTCCAGAACAGCTAATTAAACTCTTCAGTCTTTGCCCAGTTACAGACTTTGTGTGTTTTCATTTTCCTTTTGAAGTCTGTGCAAATGTGTAATGTGTTTCTTCTTCAGGTGGAGCTCAGGTGTCTTCAGCATCAGGTATAGAGATTCGTAGTCACTTCTTCCTGGAAAAAAACCCAGAACTAATGAGGAATCCTATATTGATATTCCTTCTGCCTTTTCTTTGTGTTCTGGAACTGATTGTGATCCAGGATGAAATGCACTTTTAACATTCTCATCTTATCCTCCCATCCAGAGGTACAGTTCTGGCGGGGCTTTTCCTGTCTCCCATGTATATTTACTTTGAAACCCAGGTGATGCCCAGTAATCGCTGAGGTTTTCTTTCCCTCAGTGTCTTCATTCCAACCATTCAGCCTGGTATAATGGAAAAATTGCTACCATAATGTTCATTCAGCTTTGGCAACCCTTTATCCAGGCAGTGATTTTATACAGATGCTTACACCTACCTTATCCTACACAATGCTGCAGGAGCTGAGGCATCTAACTCAGAGCAGTGGATTTCAAACCACATGCTGCCAGATTTCTCTCCACCCAGGAACACCTGGAAGAGAACTAAAACTTGAAACTCGACCACTTGATTCTACTAAAAATACCTGAGATGCAAAATCCGAGGAGAGGAGAGGAGGGGAGAAGAGGGGAGGGGAGGGGGGGGGAGGGGGGGAGCGGGGGGGGGGGGGGGGGGGGGAGGAGGAGGGGCGGGGGGAGGGGGGGGGGGGGACGGGCGGGAGGGCGGGGGTGAGG
>JANHFX010021502.1:0-75502 GCA_027560015.1 Chloroceryle amazona | reverse complement strand
AGGAAAGGAAAGGAAAGGAAAGGAAAGGAAAGGAAAGGAAAGGAAAGGAAAGGAAAGGAAAGGAAAGAGGAAAGGAACCAGCCTTTTTCAATGCCAAATAATAATGAGAAAGAGGTTATGAATGCTTTTATTTTTTTAGGTAGCATAATTTGAAACACATATCACAGCTTTATTTAAAGAAAAAAAAAATAGCAGAAAGAAAATTGCTTTATTGAAATAACTTTTTCATAATATGTCCATTAAAAATGCAGAAAGAGATTGTGACAATTTTTATGCCAGCATGGAAATACATCACAATAATCAGAATTAATTTAAACTTCATCCTTCACGATAAAGAGTGGCCTACCATGGCTGCCTTTTGCCATAGCCATAATTTCACAATGCTTACAGATTGCTGTAATGCAACTGTGTGGAATTTATTAAATCTGACAAGAGAGATGGGATTTATTGTCTTGGTAAAAGGAGCCCATTCAATGTAGGTATGCCAATCAGATTATGCAACAGTGAAAGAACAATTTATTTTCTGCCTAAGGAGGATGGCAGCATAAGTCTCTAGAAATTCAGTAGGCACTTGACTTGACAGCATCAGGATTTCCTGCTCACAAAAAAAGGTAATAAGCTGAAGAAAGTCAGTGATAACGTAATGAAGCAATGGCCTTGATATAATTTCAACATCATCGGCAGCACACTGTAAAATGCAGCAGGCTTAAAATAATGGAATAGTTCTCAAAACTTAAACCCAACAAATGAAATGGTTATTAGAGGAAAAAAAAAATAAATATTTATAGCTGCCTCTTCCCTGATAAAGATGCTTGCCTTAAAAGTCTGAGATTGTTTGTCCTTTTTTTTTTTCACTTAATGACTTACTTAAAAGACTAGCAGAAACAAAAAGAACATCTGAAAAAGATCATACAAAGCCAGGTTCTATAATTATGTTATTGTGAGCCTGGATTCAAAAACATGAATCAGAATTTTCAAATCCTTCCGAGAGTTCATAATTCTTTCTTCCAGGAGAAAAAGAGTCTTTTCACAAGTTATTATTATTAATAGCTTTAAAAGGAACAATAAAAATCATAAAAATAAGGAACTTAAGACAACACGAGAGATTAAATAGAGATACGTAGCAATGCCACAGTTCCATTTTTTTGAATACCACTTGTTTGGAATTTTACATTTCAAAAAAACCTTATGCAGATGAGTTTTGTATTAAGCTTTGAAGTCAACAAGTGTTTTCCAGAAGTTTGCTTTTTAAGACTGAATTCTTTTCCTGCCTTTAATACCTCCAGGACTAGCTTGGCAAATGGTACTGTTGACTCACGTTCATATGAATGTGCATGTGACCTTGTTTCACTAAAACCTTTATTGCTATTTCCTCAATCTCAGAAATTATATATATATGTTTTTTTTGACAGTGTTCAACACCCACTGTCTAGTACTGAGTTATGAAGAACTTCAAGGGAGTGATTCCCACCCTCCCCCTGCCCACGTTGGGGGAAACTCAGAAAGTGAAGCACACCAAGAGCTGATGAAACACAGGTTATGAAGTAACATGGCAGTAAGGTTAACTCAATAACTGTACTAATTCCATGCCATACCCTGGGTTGCCACAATAAAAACATTCCTGCCTAGTTTATCAGGTGTTTTCTAGCAAGTTACTGTCCCAGATACAATGTGAACCTCATCTGACATGTCATGGGCATCTTCTCAGTGATGGGCTTCACACCCTACACCCGTCTGAAGGATTATCCCATGATTTGACTACTGAGGAAAGACAAATGGCTTATCTTGGTTTCAGAGTCACGTGAAATGATTCAGACAGTTTCTTCAAACAGTTCTCCTTCGGTCGGTCGGTCGGTGGGTGGGTGATATGCAGCAGTATGAAATAGGGTAGCACAAGGCCTATGTGCCTGAGTTTTATGCTGAAAACTTCTTAAACTCAAGGTGGGGACTGATCCATCTGCCTTAGTCCATCCTTTACAGCCTACATCTCAGTCAGTCTGTTCTTCCCAAACAGCCCTATGGGCTAATCCTATCTGCCCTCCAGAAGAAGTACATTAGCCTTTAATATTCTTTTGGTATTAGGTCTTGACAAGCCATATTATTTTCCCCAGTACTTCATAAAAAAGCTTTCTAATGAATGTTCAACCTGGGCTTCTCTTTCTTTCTTGGAACTGTTTACCTTATGACTATCATTTTTTGTCTTTTTTTTTTTTTGTGCTTTAGAGCTCCTTTGCTGTGACATTCATGTGACAGAATAAGATCAAGTGATGGACTAAATTCAGTTATATATATTATTCCTAGAAATTATATAGATAGAGGACTCTAGTCTGCAATTGTTTCTTGGGTGATGAGAGGGCATGCTGTGGTTAAAACCTAATGTACTGATAAATAAATTGCAGCTGTCATACTCTGATGCCATGCAGATATTGGCAGCACCTTCCAAAATTGAGAGTAGAGCTATTTGCAACAAGATATTGAAAAGGGAGGATTTTAATGGATCATTGCAAATCAGATAAAAAAGATGGAAATTTGGTCACTTCAAATATGGAGACTATGATAACAAAGTGCATATTAGAGGCACTTCAATCAGAGAATCAGCCTTTACATCAAAATGCAGAAGACAGTAAAAAAAAAGTATCACATCAAGCCCAGGATTTCTAAAGGGAGAGAGTAAAGCTGAGAAAATGGTGATATTGTACAAAGGATGGAGACAGGATCACATTGCAGGGACACTGGTTGACAACTGGTTGAACATGAGCCAGCAGTGTGCCCAGGTGGCACGGAAGGTCAATGGCATCTTGGCCTGGATCAGGAATAGAGTGGCCAGCAGGTCTAGGGATGTCATTCCCCCCCTGTACTTGGCACTGGTGAGGCTTCGCCTCTAGTGCTGGGTGCAGTTCTGGGCCCCTCACTACCAGAAGGACATTGAGGTGCTGGAGCAGGTCCAGAGAAGAGCAACGAGGTTGGGGAAGGGACTGGAGGGAAAGTCTGACGAGGAGAGGCTGAGGGAGCTGGAATGGGCTGCCCAGGGAGGTGGTGGAGTCACCATCCCTGGAGGTGTTTAAGGAAAGATTGGATGTGGCACTGAGTGCCATGGTCTAGCTGATGTCATGGTGTTGGGTCACAGGCTGGACTTGATGATCTTGGAGGTCTATTCCAGCCTCAGTAATTCTGTGATTCTTTGACACTTATTAGTGCAGTCTGTAGCTTATGATCAACATCCACTCTAGAAGTGCAAGTTACTTCTGGAGAAAAATAAAAGCATAAGGGGAGGGAGAGAAAGAGAGAAGGGAAACTTCTTTCCTGTGCCCAGCCAGGAACAGCAGAGATTTGAATAGAGTCCCAGGTGAATGTCCTCATCTGGGGAGGGGACTGCTCTGTCTAGTGCAGCAGGTGGTAAGGATGATGATATTTTATGTCATATTTTTTTCCCTAGCACTATTTACTCTTCATTGTGAGCCACTCATACTCCCTTCCACATATGGAGCTATTAGCACTGATTGGAGTATAATAAGTGGGTGCAAAATTTGCCCATGTGCTGCTTTCTAAACTTCTGTGCACAGAAATTATTGGATACTTTTGATCAAATATTTAAATTGCTGTTCTACACTTTGTTATTCAACACACTTAGTTTTTTTTCCAGTAAAAGAGCTGGGGTCTACAAAACAAAGGGTAAGGGATGAGAAAAAAAAGAGGGGCAATGGGGTAGTTGCTTCCCATGAGAACTTGCCCTGACAACCCTATTGGAGTTTCCAGGTGCAGGGCCATGGGGACAGAGGATGAGTAACAGGAGGAAAGTACCACTCCTGAGACTCTTCCAAATGGACACAAAAGGGTGCAGAGCTGAGAACAGCACGAGGCACCATGCAACAGTTGGTGCCATCTATTTTTCACATGCTCATTTGTGAAATAACAGCTAACTCAATAAACATTCCTATTCCAATTTTACCTGGACGTCAAAAAAAGTCTTTATCACTTGACAGCTATCATTAGCAGCTCCCCTAAATGACCATTGCAGACCCAGGTGAATACACAATATTGTATTTGCTGTGGTGCCTGTAACAAAATGACAAACATAAAACTTCCACAGCATTTTTTTTTTGCCAAGTTGTCTTAACTGGTTATTTCCTAACCTCCCTCTGTCTGTTTGCTGTAATCTATTGCTATTGGTTTGGCTTTTTGTTTCTAAATCTAGAAGGCCCTTAAGGCAAGGATTCTCTTTTTCCTGTATATTTGCAGAGGACAAGCACACCCAAGGAAGCAGGCAGTACAAATAACAAAATATTTAACTTGCTCTCACAACATTTCTGAAAGTTAATGCAAAGCATCCCAAGTTTACAGAGTTGAGTATGGCCTCTATAGAAGCATCTCAAACAGTATTTTCAGCCATTATCTACCCTCTTCATTATCCTGAGTCATGAATGAGCACTGGTGAGACCAGTGCAAGAGCAGGGAGCTCCATCAAAACATAGGAAATGTCTTGGCATTTTTTTCTAGGACATTATTTGCTCGTGTCAAATAATCTCAGATGAAAACCGTGGTCGGTAGATACACTAGATATTGTGAGAGGCATAGTGCCAAAAAATGGTGGGGAAAAAAACCCTATAATTTAAAGAAAAAGATACAAACAACAATAATAATAAAAAAAACCAACCCAAACCTTTAAGTTCTCCCTGAGATTATTCTTGAAAGGAATAAGACTTCTGTATAACTTGTCATTCCATATCAGAGCTGAAATAGTGAATGTTTCACTGAAAGGTGACCTTTCACGACAAGATTTTTAAAGAGTTTGACATTTGGAAAAGAATAAGGTTCAAGCAGAAAGTGGTGAAAGTGGCCACAAATGAGTATTTGTTAAAAGGTTTTACCTTAATGGACTGTAATGAATGTAAAGATATGCAAAACTATTAAGCAAATGAATCCAGATGAGACAAATTAGAATAAATTAAAATATTGTTCAACAATATAATTAACCTTTCAAAATTGCAAAAGAGTTATTAGTTAGTTTTATAAAATCCTGCTCTGGCCCAGAAAAGCAGGAAGGGCCAAATTTTACACTCAATTAAAATTTTGCAAATTTCCTAAATTTGGAGGAATTCATTTCCACATGGGAACTGCTGTAGGAGTCTCACACTGTCTCTTCCCTGAATTCCTCTAGTGCAGCTTCTGGAACCTCAGAAACAGCCCACACTTTCCTGTTTATGCCTCTCCCCCCCCCAAACCCAGTCATTTAAAAGCCTAATAACATTCTGAGCTGGTTGTTGCTAGCGGTAACTAAATTGCATGTGTGCTGTGCAGAAAAGCAGAAACCCCAAACCTTGCCATCTTCCATAACTAGCTCTTTAGACAGAAAGTACAGCCTTGCACCCTGCAATCAGGGCTGTATATTCTATAAAGAGTAACTAATTCCTCAAAGTAAGGAAGAGGAGATGAAGGGGATACTCAAGAGGGTTTTCTCTCAAAGATTCTATTGCACTTGATATAGATAAGTATATATAAGAGAGAAGAGGGATCACCTCCATCCACCTGCTGGCAACACACCTTCTAAAGCAACCCGGGATGCTGTTGGCCACCTTCCTGCAGAGGTACAGTCCTGGCTGATGGGCAGCTTGCTGTCCACCAGGATGTAGAGGTCCTTTATAGAGCTGCTTCCTAGCCAGGCAGCTCTCAGCCTGTTCTGGGATCTGGGGTTACTCCTCCCCAGATGCAAGACTTTGCACTTCCACCTTTTGAACATCACAAGATTCCTGTTGACCCATTTCTTCATCGTGTCCAAGTCCCTCTGAACAGCAACACCACCACTCCTTCCAGTTTTGGGGTGGTTTCTGGGGGATCATTAGGAGCCAAACAGGAAGCTTCTCCATCAGAAATATCCAGACGGTGTGAGGTGAAACGTAGAAGAAGATAAAAGTCATTCAGAAGCAGAAAGACAGCACAGAAAACTTCCACCTTAGCCACTGAAAGGCTGCAAAGTTTTAAGCAGCTGAAACTACAACAAGAACCCTCAGGGTCACCTTTATTAAGCATTAGAGATATCAGCTCCATTTGTTATCTCCTGATTGTTGCCACTTGCAGAGGCAGCCAAACCAGAACTCAGCACACTACCACATTGTGTTCCACCACCTGTTTATCACTGAGCCTGAATAAAAAGGGAATGACATAGCTGAAATGTGCAGCATCTTGGAACAAATAGTCTTTTTGTCAAGACATTTCTTATCTTTGATGGTTTTCCCTCTTCTCTCACTATCTATTTTTTGCCATAGAAGGCAACAAGACATCTGAAAATTTAATGTAATATTATGACATGTGCAGAGAGCCCCAAAATATTAAACAGATGCATTCATTCACACTATCAGCTCTGCCTTGCTAATTTTAAGTCTTCAATCAATGAGGTAATTTATCCCTCCCTGTAGAGGCTGCTCTAACAAGAAACTGCAATGTCTCTGCGTTCAGACAGATGAGCAATGAGGGGATTTTTAATGAAAGGGGGATATACTTCACCCAGCATTCGAGTTTTGAACACAACACACCAGCAGGTTGAAGAAAATGGGCCAGAATCCTAAAGGAGTGGTGAGTCAGCTTTGAGATGTGGCTTAAAATGGAGTAGTGGCACAACAGCTGATCAGTCTGCTTTGCTCCACATCACTGCCTCATGTTGGAGGAGAAGCCCAGGAGATTTCTGTTTGAAGCACAGTCGAAGACAGAGCAGAACATTTTAATCAAAATGCTTGAAGTTTATTATGCTTTAAAGAGAACTCTCATATTTTGCTGTTGGACGTGCAATCCTTGCAAAGAAAAACCAGATTGAACATTAAATCATTCTTCACCAGCTCCCAAATAGACTCTTAAAATCTGCTGGTGAACATCAAAGGGAGAAATTAATTTGTTATTCTCCAGAAGTACAATGGCTGGGGCTGGTGTTTTACAAAGGAGTCACAGCTGAAGCATAGCAAATTGTGAGGAAATCACGACTCCCTTACGCAGCTCTGATTATTTGTGTGTGTGTGTGTGTGCTGCTTCTGCTCTCCATCAGCTGCTCTGAGAGTGTTCTGTCTGCCTCTTCATCTGTGTTATGAAACACAGTAGAACGCTGGACTGGAGCATGTTTTCCCCTGCCAAGTCTGCCAACAACAGCAGTGAAGAGGTGGGGATACCTATACCTGAGGAATGCCACTCTGTTTTCCCCCTAAAGTGCATCCAGGAACTATCAAAAAGCTGTGAGCCTAGGAAAAGAAAATTCTAATGAGAAACCCTCTGCTGTCCCAGTGTCTGTCCACTCCCTGTGCCAGGAGAGACAGAACTGCTCACCAGACAGAGCTCTGGGAGGAGGCTGAGGTAGCTTTACTTCCCAAGTGCAAAGGGTTAGGGCTGGGCTGGCCACTAAATGAATGTCAGATGTTCTCTATAAAAATGAGATTATGGCACATAACACAGAGCATTTATGGAAGAGGTTGTCTTTAAACCCTCCTGCTGCTGCTGTTCTTAGTTGCAGCTTTCTTCTCTCCGTGCCACGTTGATTGCCATATTGAGTCAGGCAAAGGATGGGGACAAACCCCCCTTTTTCTTTGGGTGGGTTATGTCCATTTATGTACATTTGTGTCCTTGTAGAATAAGAGGCAGGTTGCACAGTGGTATTCTGTCCACATAGGCCAGAGAAGGGTGTAGTGTTTTACTTCCATTTAGCATCCATCTATAGGAAACTGAAGGAGAGCTTTAGGATTTAGACTTAATGCCTTGGAAAAGAAAAAAAAAAAATAAAAAATAGTCCCTTTAAGAAAATGCCTTAAAGATTTTTTTTCTTGCTGTAGGTAAATAGTTACATCTAACAGTGACATTAATAAAGGAGAGGTATTAGGGATTGGACACTATATTGACAAGACCAGGACTGCAGGGCTGGAATCCTACTATTAGAACAATGAAATCATTTCCATGGTAACAGTGAATAAATTGTTCTGTGAAAAAGAATTTGAGAAAAGAGTGTGACTCAAACCAGAACTGCTCAATCCACCTCCTAAGTGGAAAAAAAGAAAAAAATCTTTTAAGCAGAAGACAGAAATATAACATATGTAAAGTAGCCTAATAAAAGGTACTACTTTCCTGGGGCTGTAATAGCCAGTGGTTTTCTTTGTTCGAGGAGAATGGGAAATTTGTCCTTCCTGATTTCATGGTTGTGGGGCAGTGATGTTCCTCTAAACTGTCTTGTACCCAGCAGATTGTTTGTACGTTTGGTAGGACACTAGTCTGTACTACTACCTCTCAGGACAACAGTATAACCCGATAGGTGATAAACATGCAGTTTATCTAGCCATGATTGAAGGAAAGTTCACTTTAACTCCAGCTGGAATTTTTATGCCCTTTGATTGCAATGTGATAGGAAACTTCCATTGCAATCACTGTATTTCACTTCTCTAAGTGAGTTTCATTACAGAGACATTTCTGTTACAATAACTGTGCACATGGGCATTTATGTTTTTCTTTCTTTATGACCATAAATGTGACCTTTTAAGTCAGCTAGATATCATGGTGCCATTACCCAAATGATTATGAAATGCTTTTCCTAAGTGAAGCTTTTTCCTTACAAGCAGAGTTTTATCCATGGGACAATTTAGAATCAAGGGTGTGAAAATATTCATAACATCTTCCGATAATTTTCAGTAACCACTGTTCTGCCTTTAGAAGTCACATTGCAAAGACACATACCCTGGGGGGAAAAGCATTAACTCCTCATATCTTCAAAGCAATAACATAGGGTAGATTTTCATCCGGGAGTGGGGAAAGGAGTGAAGGTGCTTGTTGTGAACCTGGCATGGAAGAAGACAATGAAAACATTAAAAGTTCAGGATGTCTTACGAGGGGTGGTTGAGGGACCTGGGGTTGTTTAGTCTGGAGAGGAGGATGAGAGGAGACCTTATTGCTCTCTGCAACTAGCTGAAAGGGTACTGGTTTCTTCTTGCAAGTGTTTAATAATAGGATGAGAGGTAATGGGCTTAAGTTGTGCCAGAGGGGTTTAGATTAGACACTAGGAAAAATTTCTCTACTGAAAGAGTCAGGCATTGGAACAGGCTACCCAGGGATGTGATGGAGTCACCAGGTGTTCAAAAAGCATGTAGACGTGGCACTTCACAACATGGTTTCGTGGTTATGATCATGTTAGGTAGACAGTTGGACTTGATGAACTTGGAGGTCTTTTGCATCCTTGATGATCCTCTAATTCTGTGATCTGGACTAGATGATCTCCAGAGGTCCCTTCCAAACCCTACCCCAGGACACGGAAAGCTGTGGCATCAGTGGATTGAATTATCTTGAGCGCACCTCAATTGCTGAATATTCAACTTTACTCCAGGATTGAGTCTGGACAAAGCTAATATTTTAGCTTCCATGTTGCTCTGTTTTGCAAAGCAAAGCTGACCAAAACATAATTGGTTTTCTTGTTATTGCACATGACCTAGAAACTTTAACAAGAGTTGGAATTCAGGCAACATCTAAAGGCTCTCACACAATGCAGTGTAGGAGCATGAACAGTTAAAAAACCCAACAAACCGAACTTCAGGACACTAAAGATGGAAAGTAATGGCAGATCAATAGCTAAAGAAAATGAATGTGTCTTGTACAAGGATAGGTACCAGCTTGAGACTCCTGCTTGACTCTTTGGGTACCTGAGTCACCTTACTTTTTCCTCTTTTATTATACAGTATTTGAGTAAGGATTTTTACTTTGGTTTTGGATTGTGGTGGGTTTTTTGTGGTTGTTCTTTTTTTTGTGTGTGTGTGTGTTTGTTTTTATTAAAGGAATACCCCAGTAAGTTATGTTTTATATTTAATTGGCTTTAAAAATACAGCCGTCCAAACCAACCACTGCAGTGGTCACTTCAGCTGCCTCTGAAGTCCTTGCAGCTTCAAAGAGGAGCAAATGGAGAAAAAGAAAAAGTGTTCATGTGGCCTTTTTAGAGATGAACTTTTAGACCCATAAAACACACAGATTTTGTCCCTGCTGGCCTTTCAAACATAATGGCTTTGGGAAAACAGGATCTGTCAAGTGTTTTCCCACATATGTTATCAATATGAATTAAAGGCTACAAATAAAAGGAAAAACAAGATTAAACTTTCTAAATACCTTCCAGAAGGAAGGATGATGTTCAAGTATGTTGGGGGTAGAGAGATGTAAAACAGCACATGTATCATTTCTTCTGAAGTTCACTCTTTTACCCTAAAGCCTGTATTCTTACATATGGCTAAATAGCAACTTCTCAAATAGCTTTCTTTCCATCTTTCAGATGTGTTTGGCCTGGCCTGGATTTCCAAATGAGTTCATGTGACAGCAGCAGTGTCCTGGTGCCACATGGTGCCTCACAGCCTGCCAGCCTGGACGGATGAATCAATTTCTCTATGGTGTGAAAAATTCATCCAGGTTTAGTATCAGCGAGCCTTTGGTTTAGGTGAAAGCCATGATTTCTGAGTTGTTTTCTCTGGCTGAGCTCATCTCAGCACTGTAATGATCATGCTATTATATAATTTAATTTGATGCTGCTTTGTTGAAGCTTTTTGTGTTCACTGAGATAACCTACATTGCATGTTTGTCATTCAGTTTGCTTTTGTGCGGATGCTGTTGCTTTGTCTTTGTACCTAATGCCAACCTGGTTTTACCAACCATTTATTTTTAATTTCTTTTAGGTTATTTTGAAGCTCTTCCTTTGAGTCACTGCTTGCTTCCTTGCTATGGTACATTTTCACTTGGCTTTTTTTCTCTGCAAACTTTGGCATAATGATTTTCCAAGACATAGTTATTGTGAATGACTCAATATATTGAGCATTAGCCATAAAGAAGTTTTTTTCCAAAAGTCTTCCTTTACTTTTAATTACCTGCTTTGTATGTGTGCATTTTGCACATACTTGGCACTATCTTTCCTAGTAAATATTTTATTTTTGCTACTAGGGGTTTCACTTTTCTTTACACCTGTATTAGAGCTGACAAGTTTGCTCATATCCATCACCTTGGAGAGTCTGTGTATGTTCTCCATGCTTCCACATACAAACTCTTTGTCCCTTATGCCTAATCCCTAATGAACCATTTTGTTCTAGATCTAGAAGCTGCAAGAGCTAGCTTGCTTTGGTAAGAGAGGATATAGTGTTTCCACAGATTCTTGATTCCATACAACAATGCGATCTCGCACTTCTAATATCTCTCTTGATCCTTAGTCTGTTGGGAGGGGACATGCAGAGACATCTGACCCCAAATGACCAAAGGGATATTCCATGCCATATGACATCTTAGCAAGAAAAGAGGAGGGAAGAAGAAGGAAGGGGGGACATTTGGATTGATGGTGTTTGTCTTCCCAAGTAACCGTTCTGCATGATGGAAGCCTGCTCACCTGGAGATGGCTGAACACCTTCCTGCTGATGGGAAGTAGTGAATGAATTCCTTCCTTTGCTTTGATTGCATGCTCGGCTTTCGATTTCCCTATTAAACTGTCTTCATCTCAACCTATGAGTTTTCTTACTTTGATTCTCTCCCCCACCCCAGCAGGGAGGAGTGAGATTGCAGCTGCGTGGGGCTCAATTGCCAGCCGGGGTTAAGGCACAGCACATTTCCATTTGTATTTGAAATGATGGACAATTACTAATTATATCCTTATTCAGGGTCATCTGATCTGGATATGCCAGCATGACCATTATTTATCATTTCTTTTTTGTGTGTATTTTTCTACATTTTTCCCCATTCTTTTTAGTCTCTGTTGCAGAACTTAAAAGTCCTGGCAGATTGCAGTTTCTTAAGTCATTTTCAGGATTTTCATTCTGTAAGTGCAGAAAGATGTGCAATATTTAGCCCTTCTGCAACACTCTAGATGTACTTTCGCAGCCACTGAAAGAACTTATTGTTCAGTACTGCTAAATTAAAACACAGCTACAAACACCCTGGTAGACCTTGAGGTCTGTAAACCTGGAGTCAGCTCCTGGTGATCAAATGCTCTTGACTTTTTCTTGTTAGACTTATGTAACTATAGTATGCATTATCCTTATTCAGAAAGGATGTAAGCTTAGGTACAACCTCTGTCTAAAAACTTCATTCCCACCATGCCTTCAGAGGCAAATGTCTCCCAAAATGGGCTGAACAAACCTCAGTCTCAGTCTGACTACGCAGACTGGTATATGGACTTGCACAGTCCCAAAATGAATGCTTCAGAGCAAAGGGATCCTGTTGTGTGGGAATGAAGGAGCTAGAGTGCCATCCTCTTCCACAGGCTACAAGGAAGAGCAAGTGCTTCACAACATACAGCACTACCATTTTAAAAGGCATTTTATTCCATCAAAAATTGAAGTTATAGAGAGTAACTTGATATGATGTACTGAAGATCTATCTGAAAATAATGAAAACGTTTTGGTCAGGAAATATATTCCTTGTTGGAGTTCAAATTAAAACAAAAGCTCATCCTTCAGTTACCTTTTCAAATTATCAGATTATTCAACATACTGTTTGAAGCTGCTGCAGTGTAGTGCAAGGGTCATCAGTTTCAAAGTCTCTCAGAAGCAGCTGTGATTTTCCTAAGGATCAAGCAATTGAGGAGCTTGGATCCCCCACAGTGATAGGCAATAAGGATAGAGGACCATTAGTCCCTTGACTGCAGTTTGCTGCCTAAGATATCCTTGGAAATGAAGCTTAAGTTCCTACATCTTCAGAGACTGTTACACTACAGCAATGTGTACATGCTTTTCCTGAAGTTGATGGGTGTCCTGAGAGGTCCCTTTAACTTTCTACAAGTCCAGCAGTTGGTCAGATGCCTGCTGCTGCCCATACAGAAGAATGGGTACCTTCAACAGGTAATGCATTTGTCCCATCTGAGAGATGCTCTGATGAAGGCACAGGTGACAATTCTGCAAAGGCATGTCTCTCCACTAACTGAGGCTGCATCCCAAATAGCTAGTTTAGACCAAATTCCATTTGGAGGACAGAAGTTAAGTAAGATGAATTTCACCATCAGTCATTTCCTCCTAATTGCCTGCCACTAAAACCCAGGGATCTTACCTAACCTACTGAGGCTGGTGTCTCTCCATTTATCAACATCCTTCCCTAGATTTGGTTATTCTTTAATGCCTGCTCTCTCTAGATTTAGCCACAGGGGCCTCCAAGAAACATGATGCATCATGTTATCCGGGCAGAGTCTGACAGTATGTGACAAACTTTGCTGTAAAGAGCAGGGGAAGGAAAAGCAATCTGCAAATCAAACCAATTGCTCAGAAGGGCACAGCAACGTGTGACAATGGCCTCCTGTTTGGATATTGACTTTCACACTACCTGTGAAAGCACATAAAGCATTTGGAGAATGAAGCAGGCATTGATTAGCTTTCCACAGCTCTACAGGTTGTCCATGTAGATATTCATCTTGTTTGGCAAGCAATTTGAAAGGGCTGTAGCAGGAACCTTTAGGGCCAACCTGGTAACATTAAACCTGAATACAGCTGAAAGGTACCAGCAAGAAATATTGAACTGGACAATTTATGCTCATTGATCTTAAATCCCAAGTGGTGTGGGGGAAAGAGATGACTATTTCCTGCTCCTTCCCAGTCAAGATCTCAGAGAGTCCTTGGACCTAGTTAAGAGTGGGTGGCTGTACATTACTCCCTTGAGAGTGGTGTAGCAGAACTCTATGAGTCAAATACCTGATATTTGCAATGGTGTTATCAAATCCCCAAACAGCAAAAGTTTCATGGGGTCAGGCAAACAAATCTCAGCTGGCAATGCAGCTCATGTGTGCTTTTGTCTGTCGCATTTCTGCTGCCTCTTCTCTGCCGGTCTCAGTTTCCCTCCCTGGGACAGCTGAGCGCATGAGATGACTGCATCCATTCTTTAACTTTTCAACTATGCTAAAGAATGGAGATAAAAATGCCAGCGGCTCAGGGTGGATATACAATCCTCTCAAATATCCCTGCTGTGGAGCTGGCAATGTCTAGGAGAGGGGTCAGCAGGGTAGCTGATTACTGAGGTAACTGCTTCTGGCATCTCAGCTTATCTGCTGCTCCAAAGGATGATAACACTTGGAGCAAGTATATACAGTCATCTTAATGTAAGAATCCCAGGGAGTCAAAATTCCCTACACAGGCAGAAAGCCACACAGACACACATATAAACAGTCCCCTGCACACCACAAACTACAAACTGCCAGTGCAATTTTAAATGACTCTTTATGACCCCCTAAAATCTCCATCACAGGAGCAATCTACCTTACAGCATTGATCAACGTCTTGTCCCAAAAAATGACTGATGGTGTCTAGGCTGACTACCTCACATGAGGTTCCAAAACATGTCAGAACACTGTGTATGCTTCAAGTAATTTGTTCTCTCTGAAATAAGCTCCCCTGTCTCGTTTTAGATGCTAACAGAATATGTAGCAACATACTGATGTGCCTTAGCCCAGAACCGGAGATGTACCAGCAAATAAGGTTTTTTGGACCCCCTTTTCAACAGGAGATCTCTTCTTGTTATTGTTGTTGTGTAACAAATAAAAAGTTCCACTTGCAAAGTTCAGATCCAGCACCTGCAATCCCCGTGGTGCATGGGGAGGGGTGGGTATCTCATCAGATCTCTCAGTTCCTGTCCAGCTCCAGCTGTTGACCTTTAAAAAATTGCCTTGAGGTGCAATTAGCTGCTGTACAGTTTGGTTTGGTTTTGTTCTAAGTTGCCGGAGACTTCAGAATGTAATAGACACTCAGACTACAGAGATGCAATAAGAACAAGTTCTTTGACCTTTTCTCCTTGTAAATCATTTAATGGAGCAGACTTCTTTTGAACTTCTTTATAACACCAATGTGAAGCTATGTCTGTTCTAAATCTTTGCATTATCATTTTAATATCCATCAGACATGATTTATAATTACTTTGAGCTACTACAGATAGTGGCTTTAAAAGAAATCTGCAGTGTGGCAGAAAATCTCTTGTAATCCTTAGAAAATAATATAAGAACACATTACTGATAGGTTTCTTTGGAGGAGGGGAAAGGATGAATCTGCACATGAAATGTAATCAGTAATTATAAGCAAGAATTCACTGACTTGGTAGGAAGGGATAGGCAAAGGAAGACATCAATAGGGAACTCAGGCAGAGATTCTCCATCACATATACCTCTGAAACAGTATTTTGTTCCTGCTTGGTGTGATACATGCCCTCCCTTAGCTGTTCCTATTAGCCTTCCTTACCCAGCTGCTTCCCAGTAATTGAGATTGCTCATTCATGGTTTCACTGCAGTTAATCTTATGTGGTTATCAGGATATGAAGGATTTATATAGCTCGGAAGAAGAGTTTGCAGAGAGCAAAAAGTGAATCCTGCAGTAACAGAAGCCACAGAAAAAAAAAAGTAACAAAAGTTACTGGGAATTCCAGGTGCCCAGTAGAGTCTATTTGTTTTACTAGGGGTCACTAACCCTTCCTGACAGACCTCTTGTACCTTTTCATATCACTGTAACAAGGACTGGAGCCTCTACATTAGGATGAAATTCACCTCTCAGCAAAGGGGATCCTTTGCTGCAATTATCAAAGGTGATCCTTTACAGCAATAATCAGACCTGCAGCTACGGCAGCTGAAAAAGGAGAATACAAAGATGGCCTTAATGCCCCCTTAGCCTTGATTCACTCTGTGTCTGGGAAAAAAAAAAAATAAAAAGTGACTTCTGCACTAAAATTAGACTTTTATTGCCCTCTCTTCAGAGCTGAATTAGCCATCAGGTGATGGATCTTTAGGGATAGTGTCATATGATACTGATGGCCTGATTTACCTTTTGTAGATAAGGAAAATTTCATCTGTATCTTATCTTTACCTGCATTTTAATTATCTCTTTGGACAACCACCACAGAAGGGCAGTATGCCTTTCCCATAGCCATTTCTCCAGTATCTGGGAAGATGAGGTGATACCAAATATGAGCATCAATATCTTGTACTGCTGTTCAAAAGTTTGATGCTAGTTCTAAAAGTTATGAAAGAATAACATGAATGGTTTTTTTACTGAGGTAACTGAGATGATATTTGGCTATCTTCAATTTTAAACTGAATTCTTACAAGAAGCTTAAGGGAAATTTCTGGTTTTCATCATCGAAATGTTTGAAAAGAATAACCCTGGCTGCATCAACTGAACAAACCAACTGCTAAGAGCTCTAACGGCCCTGTCAACATCCTTTTGTTCAGACATGAAGAACCTTAATGTCATCATCACCTCCTCAGATAAAGGCATCATGTGAAGGACAAATGCTGCCATCCGCTGTTTGCTGGCTGTGTCACCTGGACAACATTCTGGTCAGAGAAGAGCAGAAAGCAAATGCAAACAATGCTTTTGACATGTGTATGGCCCCTGAGCTGACTTCAGAGTGAATTGGGGTCAACAACTAATTAGATCTTATCACACTTAATTATTTCGTATGTATGTAGTATCTTCACTGAGGTGCTGCCATGTCCACCACACGCAGGTTGCAGTCAGCAGCCTGGATCTTTATCTACTGAAAGCAAAGGTGGGAAATGCCACAGACCTTGAAGCCACTCGCAGCCTCAGCCACTCTCTGTGAAGTTGGTTCACTGGAACAGTTCCCCATAACCATCAGCCCCTGACACAGCCATCAGCAAGGAATGAGTACAGGAGGAATGTATTTACCACAGCCCATGGACAAATCAGGGCTGGGTTTGGAGACTTTAAAGATCTCACACTGAACTAATGCGAGGATGAGTTTCAGCCTTTAATTTCAGCATATAGTGAAAGACAGTTGTCTGGGAATTCTTCTAGAGATGATGGCAAGATGACCTGCCTTTCATAAACCCATGCTGGCTGGGCCTGATCACCTGGTTGTCCTGTATCTGCTGTGTGATGGCACTCAAGATGGTCTGCTCCATAGTCTTCCCTGGTACCCACATCAGACTGACAGGCCTGTAGCTCCCCAGATCCAACTTCTGACTGTTCTTGTAGATGGGCATCACATTTGCTAACCTCCAGTGAACTGGAACCTCTTTGGTTAGGCAGGACTGCTGATAAGTGGTGGGACAGGGCTCAGTAGGTTATACTGTCCTTTCTCTAGCATCAGTTCACTCTATAGGATAATTTCTACAGTGGTTCTAGAAAAAAAAAAGTACTTTCCAAAACATCAGTGCCATAGTCTGTCGAATCAGGGTTGTTTTGTCTACTTTCCTTCTTTCTTATTCTTGCTGTGGTTTCCTACGGCTTATTTTATGAGCTCAGGTGAAAGGCCAACCAGAAAAACCACAGCTTAGCTGAAGGTGTTGGTAACTTTAGAGATCTTCAGCAAAATCACCTGCAGTGAAGAAGAATCTCTATGATGTGAAGTTCCATTTGTATTCCTACCATTTGTATAAAGAGGGCAAAGTTTTCCAGTGTGAGTTTTGTACAAACACGTAGCTTTCACACAGTTTTCCCCTCCTCTTGCTTCATATCTGGTGTCTATCATCTACTGATGGGCACTGGTTTCTCAAGAGCAGGATAATTCTATACCATGCCAAGTTTATTTCTATTGCATCATTATACTGTAAACAACGTGTCAGATCATGTTGCTTGCCCTGGAATGGCACAGAGTGACTAAAGTACAAATGATTGCTCTTTCCAAGAAACTAAAAGTAATATACATTAGGTCAGGTGGAAGAGCCACTGTAGATTCATACAGCAATTTTCACAGTGAGAAAACAACAGCAAAATAGCATGGACTAATGATTGCAAATACCTGGAGTCAGCACTGCCAGGCAAAGCCTTACCTGTTTTCTTCTCTTTGACTGATTGGGAACCATTCACTGGCATATATATTTTTTGACAGCGTAGGTTTCTTCTGTGCAGTTTAAGTCTGAGCAATTTATATACCAGGGTGGATTTTTTTTATCACTGAAAGCATCTTTGCAAAACCTGAAAGAAACAGCACGCTACAGATTGTAGGGAAAGGGATTTACAAGGGAGAGTGCCTGCAAGTAGCGATTATCTTCACTAAACTGTTTGAAGTACAGAGGAGTAGGGGAGGTGAGCCCTTGCAGACTGATGCTATTGTTTTTGTGTTTGCAGTCCTGGCATTTCCTTTGCCCCACTGGAGTTTGTGTTGCGCTTGGGAGACAAAAGTCCAACTAGGCATGGCTTAGATAAATCTGCTGTCAGGTACCTCATGCTGCTGGTGTTAGCAGCAGAAAGTAATTAAAGTAATTTTCTTGCAGGGGGAAAAAGTATCACCGACTGAGTCAGAGGCAGTAACTCTTAGTGGAAGAAATGGTGCATCTGGGGTGGTGGGGTGAGATGTGGATTGAATATGGGTCACGGCAGGTTACTTTAACAGGAAAAACAAGTTGGTGCTGCCATCCTGAAAGCACTGCTCAGAAGAACCATCAGCCTTCAGGTGGTTTCACTTTACTCTCTACAGCATCAGGGCTTCAATCTTCAGACAAAAGCTAGTGCTTTCAGGAAAGAGCCTCAACAAATGCCAGGAGCTTCTTTAATGTTACGCAATCCTTTTTATCCAAGGGAAAAAAAGTTAACTTCTGCAGTACGTGCAGCTAAGTTCCTAGAATCTACTTGTCTTGTGAAGTATATTGTGCCCAGTGTTGTTGGTAATTAAAGGGATTAGTGTCTTTGCTGTCAGCCTCAAAATGAAGATGCAATATCAGCTGACATTTGGGTCCTGCTCATCGGTCCTTTGCCTTGCAGTTACCTGGATTCACCAATGCTGAGCTTTAGAGACCTTTGGAAATGTCAAATGGATATCCCCTGTTGAGGAGTGATGTGGATTTTATGGGTATGTCCCTTTATGCCTGGAGCCAGCCAGTGCTTCCAAGGACCAAGGACCTGTCTGGAATCATGGCTGGGTACTTAGCGGGATAGTCCAGGGAAAAAAAAATAGACACCCTGCTCTGGCTACTGAACATCTCTCAGGACCGAACCATGTTTGTAATGCTGCACCAGTTGGTGTTCAAATGAAAATTTCAGGGAAAGTGTTTCCAGTAAATGAAGTACTTTGTGATCTTCATTTTATAGCTGTGTAGAAACAATTTGTCTTCAGCAGAATATTCAAATATTTAATGAGTAACTCTGCTTTAATATTATTAATCCCACTACTAGGAATGTATTTCCAAGACAGAATGTAAAAATTGAAGGAACTATATTGCTCAGAATTTCTATCTGTGTGAAATATGTGTTTATTCTTCTACCAAAGTGAATATTTTATGCCAAAGATAGAAATATTGGTTAGTTATTTTTCCATTTTTTGTTTTCTTTCTCTCCACGTAGAACTTCCAGCAGCACAAATCCTTGCAGCATGGTATAGATGTTATTGCAATGCATGTTTACAGATACTGACGAGAAAAATCTCCTGCCTGTTATATCTTAAAGGCTGTTAGAAGAAAAAAACATATTGTTAGAAGACAGACCTTTAATTTTGCAACCTTTTGTGCTTTATTCTAAGGTAGTTAAAGTCAGGAATGTTAGTTACAGTATTAATTAAATACAGCTTGACTGTAAGCTTAGATTAATGAAGTAAACATTGGTTATGGCAAATGAAAAGAGGATCCCAACCTGAACAGGAAAAAATGTGGTTTTTTTTCTCTTTAATTTTGGTATCAGGTGAAACTGTGTTAAAAAGAAGAATCATTATAGCTATTGAAAGTCAGCAACATTAGACAGAGGGGGAATACACAGTAGGCATGCTTTTTATGAGGAATGTAGTTGTTGATAAAAGACCTTTTTATGGTGTGATGTCAAGATCATTATGCTATAAAAGCAGTAATTTATTCTGGAAGACTGTACCTTTGCTTTGTGCTGGTTTGTGTTTGTTTTTTCCAAGCTGTTCTACAGGGGAGCCATCCAGCAGGATGAGCCGTGCTCTAGGATTACATAAGCTGCCTGAGGCTGACCTCCAGGAGCACTGGATGCTGACCCTAAAGGGATGTATTTTCGTGGGTAGATTGGTGGTACTGGCTGAACAGTAGGTATGTGCAAAAACATTTGGCATTCAACTCAAGGGTGCAGGCTGTCACAGGGACACCTTTTCCAGCTGGGTCCCTCTGACTGATGCTTCCACACTAAATGTTTTCTTGTGATTTGAAATCAGTGGGAAGAACTCCAGGCCTCTTCCCTCCCTGCTTTGTTCTTCTGGACAAGAACTATAAGTTCTGTGGTTGTCATCTTCTGGATGTCTAAACTGGATGACATGTAGAAGTGGTTTGCTCAGAAAGAAATAGATATGTGTCCAGCCATGCAATCCTTCACAGTAAATTTAAGCAGAGAAGGAAGACCATTGCTAACTCCTGCACTGACCTCCCTTTCCTAAAGCTGAGTGATGTACCTGTCTGCCCTTGTGCAAGCTAAAAAATTAACAAATTCCAGTATTTTTAGTATTCCCATTTTAAGAGCTTGCTTTACACAGCTATTTGTGCTGTGAAAAAGAGTGACTATTGTAAGGGAGCACTTCTTGTTCCCATCCCTTGCAGAGGTACCTGCACAGCAGCAGAGCTAGGGATCTCGGCTCTCGGGGTTCAGCAGAGGGGAAGATGCTGGTTCCCATGGAGACTGACTGCATCTCAGTGCAAGATGAGCTGAAGCCAGGAGGGATGGGGCTAGAGGCACTGCAAATGGCCAGAGCACCCTGTGTGCTTTGGCGTTCCGCTGCCAGGTGGTTGTGTTCTCTTTCTGACCTGTCCCATCTCAGAGGCAAAACAAAGCAGTTCAGGATGTAGCAACTGAAGACTGGACCCACTTTCTCATAGTGATCATCTCTGTAGGAAAGACAAAACCAAAAGAATCTGACATGGGCATGTGTTAAAATAAAGGATCTGAATAAAAATGAGAGCATGTCTTAAAAGAAAATTACCAAGAATAGTGAAGAGCAGAAAAAAAAAAGTTGAAAGCACCACAACTGTGATTCAGAGAATATATAACTTCTTAAAATTAGGATTTCATAAATACCAAGCACATGCAGGAAACCAACCCATGACAAAATAAAGATACTGGGTATTAAAAAGCACCTTTCAAATAGCACAGGTAAGTATAAAAGGTAATGAATTCTCTATACAATTGATGTCGACAACCACGATGTGATCAGCCACAGAAGTTTTCCAGAAACAATTTGCTAAATGAATATAAAGAGTAATAAGGCTTTGAAAACATCTAAAGGAGAAAGTCTTCCAGAGTCAGTGAGGCCAGTGGAAGATGGAAGGCTAAAGTGAAGATGAAAAATTTTGAACAGAAAATAGTGATCAGGCTCTGAGTCAGGTTTTATAACTGAACTAGTGGAAATGGGACCTGTCATTTTCCAGGAGTTCAGCCTCCTTAATTTATCATTAACTTAAATGTATAAATGCAGTGTCTGCTTTGGAACTTCGGAATCTCTGCCCTTACAGGGTACAGTGACCTTATTTTTTAACAAGTGGCCGTTAGCTTTCAAGGTGATTATTTCAAAATGCAATATCCCAAGCAGCTACATGAATGTAGGAGATATAAAAGGTTTATAACTTCCCAGAAGTTATTCCGATGGGAATGATAGCACTGAATTGAAGTTGGTTTTCAGAGTTTTCATCCTCCTGGATGTAAACAAGAAGGTTCCTGGGCACACTTAGGCACACACAGTTCTCCTTATAGTTCCTTCTACTTCATTTCCAAGGAGAGCTAGTGGAAACTGCATTCGAATAAGGTTAATCAAAGGAGCTGTTGTCCTGACATTTTATTTGCACATGCCAGATTACTTATTCAACTAGTTAGAGAACAGCACATCTACCTTTAATTTAGCTTCTAAGCATCTAGTAAGTCATATCAGCCATCCAAAAAAACATCGTGGCTGTTTGGATAGGATTCAAGGGTCAATAAAAATAAAAATAGTCATAGCACTGCTTCAAAAAGACATGCAGCTAATTACAGTTCTACAAAGAAGAGCAAGACTGTAGAACAAGTACCAGCTACATTAGCACTCTCATTTCACATCTATCATGTAGGGTCCTTATGCAGCTGAGCAAGAGCACTTCAGACTAAATTGGTTGGCATTTATTGTCAAGGACCCTGCTTTAATACCAGTTCCCCCTGGATAGCTACATCTGATCCTTGCTTATCTATTTTCCCTACATCCATTCTATTTCCTTCTATAGGTTTACATGTGTGATAAAAGCTCTCTGTCTGCCACTATTTAGCATCATTATCTGACCTTAACTTTGATAAGCTAGAACAGACATGATTCTCAGAATACAGACGGGAGGCAGGAATATTAAAAATCATCAGGACTGGGTTTTTGCTCTCAGGAAGGACTCTGGCTGCTCACATGTCACTGTCAGAAATAAACTGAGCCTTGTGGATGGATTATTATCCCTACTCTTGTTTCCAAATACTGCTGTGATATCAAAACTTAAAGTCTGCAGTTCCTAGAGCACATCTAAGCCATCCTGGGTCAACCACTGCTCTCCCAAACTGTTCCTGGACAAGTTTGGGAGCTCACATATGTAAGAACATCTCTTAATAGCAAATTGATTGCAGTCAGAGGTGGGCTATGAGCAGGCAGATGGACAAGAGGCCAAAACATAAGGCCAGGCCAGGTATGGAGCAAGGGTGAGGAGATGGGGATCCCATCTATGGATGGCAGTATATCTTGTGCACTGAAAAATGAGCCTTATTCAGTGTAGTTCATCCAATCTGTACACCATGTGGCACAAATGAAATGTACACAAACACTACATATAGCCTCAAATTATGAAATCAGGTTTGAAGCTGTGAAATGTAACCAGCCCACAACCCCTAAATAATGCATTTTTGCTTTTCTCCTAGCTTCTGATTTCAGAGTTACAGGGTTTATTTCCTACATTTTTTTTTCTCTAGTCACAAAAGATAGAAGCTTGTTTATGCAACTCATAAATGTAAGCTGAGGCTCTTACATAATTGCAGGTCTCCAAACAATATGCATACAGGAGCTGGCAAGGCTACGCTGGATAATCAGTTTTAAGACAGAGCAGCCTTTGAAATAAGCAGAGAATCTCATTATCCAGCCATATAAATCCACAGTTCAGCCACATCTTGAACTGTTGTGTGCAGTTCTCATCCTCCAATGTTAAAAAAAATACAGACTCTAGCTGGGAAAGATTGAAAGAGAGCAGGGTGTCAGGGATGTTCAAAACCATGGGGCTATTTTAAAAATGTAGAACAATTTCCATAGGAAGAAGTAACTAAGTACACGCTAGCTCAACAACGAGAGAAATGGGAGTGGGGAGTAGGAAAGGTGGCACAGTTTTTGGAGAAGCACAGAGATGCACCAGGAATGGCTGCACATGGTCCTGGCCAAAGCAAGAGCTACAGCGTAACAGAAGAAGCAGGCAAATGAGAGACTCAGAGGAAAGGAAAGGAGGTGATTTCTCACATGGTGTAGGTAAACTGCAGGTTTTTTCAGGTGCCAAGCATCTATATGAGTTAAAAAAATAACTGAAAGAAAAATAATAATCAAAAGAAATAAAGCACTGGGGCTATTAATTACAAAAACTTCATCCCTGACTCAAGGAGTCTCTGGAGCTAGAAAAGTACTCTTGGGAAACATCGTTCTATTTTTGACCTTTTCTGCTTTTCCTTAGACATCTACTTTTGTCTGCTTTCTGGTAGGTTATTGGGGAAAACTGATGCATCCATCCCATGCTCTGAATCCAAAATCTTTAATTTGTGTTTCAGAGCTGTCCAGGATTATGGAAATCCAGAGTAATCAAAAGACTTCTCAATTCTTTTTTTCCCTTTGAATAACAACTCCCAAAGTAGGATGTAGAATCCGATTTAGATTTGCACAGTTCTTTCTGTGCAAGTCACCAAATTACCTCCTGGGCTCTAAGCCCCTTCTCCTCGGGAAGCACTGAGTGTCTCCAGGGGACCTCTAAGTGACAGGGCATGCTCAAGCATACAGCAAGATGTAAAGCTGCTTTACAGATTTTCATCACCAAGCCTTTGCACCCATGTGAGCACATTTCTTCTGACAGTGCCAGAGACTTCTGTGGTTAGGAGGGCACTGCTGACTCCAGTATAAACCACACATGAGTTCACTCTAAGCTATGCCAGGGGTCCTGAGTGGGTCCTAATTCAGCTCACCTCCCTCCACCTCCAGGTGGGAAGCACACCTCTGCCCTGGCCCAAGTGATGTTGTGAACTGAACACAAATGCTTAAAAAAAGAAAACAAACAAACCCAAAAACATTATCAAGAAGGATTTTTACCTGCAGTGTCAAAGAGTATTAGTCACCAGCCTTTTCTCACACTTTCCTTCTCCACACAGACAGGTAAATTGTTCCTCTGATGGTGTAGGAGGAGAGCTACCCTTTCACAAACTGATCTGGGAACTGAGCTTTTGCAAGGCAAGTGACACTGGAGCATTTGTATGAGGGAGAAGGAAATCTGGGAAGGAAGGGGTCAGCATGGATAAGGGAAGAACAAGGTCTACCCCTGGAGAAGTGGGATTTGAGGTGAACCTTAGAGGAACCTTGGGGAATTCAGGGGTTCTTCCGAGTGAAGCGTGACACCAAGGCACATATTGACACCGAGTGTAAAATTGAGAAGCAGCAGAAAATTTCTCATTTCTTTCTATAATCAAAAGACTGTTTCATACCATTAAGAAGGCAATCAATCTACAAATGATGTCTCTGAAGGAATAACTGCACATTGTTCATCACAACGAGTGCAGGATTGAAACAGTAATAAATTAGCACACAAATATCCCTGCTGTTACTTGTAAAAGAGAATTACACTGTGGCAACGTAAATATACACATAAAAATTGGCAGTTGTCTCAGAAATATCTAACCTCTGGCTGGAAGTGAGTATGTAAATAACTCGGTGCTTAGCAGTGATCTCTGTTCCAATACTTCCTCCATCACTTTGCAGTGCACCATTTTGCATTCGGTCTTCAGATACCAATTACTGCATCTAAAATTAAGTCCTCTGATTGTCTCAGTGGGTATCTCAGGAATTATTTGCAGTAATTATGTCACTTTGAAAGCAACATAGCAAAACAATACTGTGCCATTTTATTTCTCTTCACAGCTAACCAAACACCATTAAAATGAATCAGAAGCGCGTTGCGTTCAGAGCAGCAATGTAAATATCGACTCTCTCCAGCACAGCAAGTGCCATCAATTAGTGGGTGTCCTCCTGACTAAACAAATATATTTTTCACTTCTGGAGCAAATCAACAGGATTGCACACCACTGAGGGAAAAAATTAATAATAGTTAATAGTGCTAACAAGTTGTGTAGTAGAGATTATTACATAGTTATTTCAATAGCTATTTTACAGATGAGAATAGTGTTCCTAAAAATCAGCCTCTGGTGTCACCTTTTACACCTGCATGGAAAATCATTCACACATTCCTTCGTGTTTTTTTACTTGACATTTATCAGTTTTATTGCTTTGATATCCTCTGACATGTTCCAGATAGCTGCTTGCTGAATGGAGGGTGTGGAAATCTTAGCTAGGATAAATTAACTAGAAAAAGAAGAAGGTATTAAAACTTCACAGTTCAACCTGACCTGGCTCTGCCATTCCTCAGGAGTGATATAACTAAATATGTAAATATTTCAGATGTAAATAGAAGCATCATTGGTGCCACAGATTGAGCTGTGGAAGAGATTTCCTAGGGGGGGAAAGTCTGTGTTGCCCTTCTTTGTACTTTCTTATTTCTGTGATAACTCTTCTGAGGCTGGGGGAGCCACAGTTAGAACAGTGTGCCAAAGTGAGATGTAGTTAAACACATAAATACTGATTGGGATAATCACTGGTGTCACCCTGGGCTCATACCAGATAAGAGAGGTACCACCACCAAAGGTACGACTGGAACCTCAGCCCTGTATACTCCTAGAGCTTAACTTAACAAAAGGAGTGAGCTTCAGAATCAGGTGTCAGTGAACTGTGGTTTATCTATTACAAGATAACCAAAGGAAAAAATTGAACCAAATTCAAAGATGTGTACATCATTCAGAACACTGAAGTAGTGTTTTTACTGTGAGATAGTATCCTCCTGGGATACTATCAATGGCAGGATGAACGTGAGCCAGCAGTGTGCCCAGGTGGCCAAGAAGGCCAACAGCATCCTGGTTTGTAATAGCAATAGTGTGGCCAGGAGGTCTAGGGAAGGGATCACCCCCTCCTACTTGGCTCTGGTGAAGCCACACCTCAAATTCTGTGTTCAGTTTTGGGCCCCTCACAACCAGAGGGACATTGATGATGTGGTGGAATGTGTCCACAGAAGGGCAGCAAAGCTGGTGAAGGGGCTGGTGAAGCAGTCCTGTGAGAAGCTGCTAAAGGAACTGGTGTTGTTTAGCCTGTGAAAAAAGGAGGCTGAGAGGAGACCTTCTTGGCCTCTTCAACTACCTGAAAGGAGATTGTAGTGAGGGGTGGGCTGATTTGTTCTCCCATGTAACAAGTGGTAGGACAAGAGGAAATGGCCTCAAGTTGTGCCAGGTGGGGGTTAGATTGGATATTGTGAAAAATTTCTTCCCCCAAATGGTTGTAAAGCCCTGGAACAGGCTGCCCAGGGAAGTGGTGAAGTCACCATCCCCAGAGGTGTTTACAAGATGTGTAGATGTGTTGCTTAGGGACAGGGTTTAGTGGTGACCTGGCAGTGCTGAGTTAACTGTTGGACTTGATGATCTTAAAGGTCTCTTCCAATCAAAATGATAATATTCTTTGATCAAGATGTGGGTGTGAATATTTTCCCATTTTCTCCATGATTTTTTTGGTGTTTAATTCTTCTTGTACCTTGTTAATCAGGTAGAAAAAAGATATTTATTTCCCAGTGTGTCTATTGTTTTGTTTGCAGCAGCAGCTGTATAAGCAAATAAACACTCCAGCCAATTGCTCAGGTTGGAGGCTGGACTTCAAATGTACTAACTGAAGCTTTCAGAGCCAGTCCAGTATGCATAATGTGCTCTCATGAAAGATGCAGTTATAGCTATGATGTGGTGACTGGCACTGCTTCACAGTCACTTGTTTCTCAACCTGCAGTGGAAGAATGTTTCAAAAATTGGCCATACAACGTTTAGCAATAGGATGAATACATTGTAAACACAATCTCTTTCTTTTTGTTGTTTTGTTTTGTTCATCGTGAAGGAAGAAAAAATTAAAATCTTATTACAGAAGTAAATTCAAAACCAATTTTTTTGTGAGATGGGTTGTTACTGACAAAGCATTTTCAGCAGCCAGGAGAGAGATGGGAACTGGAGTTCTAATTTTTGCTTCCCTGTTGCACTGAGCAGGGCACTTTTGTGCCCTCTTTTCCCCATCTATAAAGTAAAGATAGAGCAATAATGAGCTCTCAGGTTTTATGATTTGCTTAATGTTTGCATAGCAGTTTAGAAATATCAGGAGTCACATAAAAATAATAACTACTGGATGTATTATAACAAACACAAATACCTTTAATTCCAGCATGTTCTCTTGTATTGGGTCTATATTTTATTGGATTATATGACTTGTGATTTTTATGTAATGAGAAATAGATTACTAGGTAACATACTAAGTAAAAATTTGTCATGAAACATTCAAAAACAATAATTTCCATCCCAGGAGAAACAAAAGTATTTAAAAGATGCTCTTACATTAAAACTAAACCATTAAAAAATTGGCAGGGATTCTCTGGGCATAATTGCAGCTATGCTTGTTTCAGATTTCCTATTAAATCTGATTCACCAGTACTGTATTACTGGCATGCCTCTGCCTATGGGAAAAGCCTGGGAAATAATTTAAACTACTTTAAATTGAAAATTTAGAGCTGTTATAATTAATTTTGAATCATTAGAAACAGCTCAATTAAAAAGAAACAAGACAAACAAGCAACAGAACCTCAACAAAACAAGCCAAGATTGTTTATAACATAATAGGTCATTAGAAAGCTATTGGAGAATCCAAAGATTTGCCAGAATACATGCAGCAGAAGAGAAAGAAAGATAAAGATAAAAGCACATATCAGAGGCATAATCACTCTCTTACATCCAAACTCAAATTCATATTCTCCGGTACCGAATCTCCCCTGGAGTTTAGTGGAGTGCATCCCCACCTGTGTTTTTTAAGTCTCAGTTGTTTGTGAGCCTTACTTACTCTTGGAACAGAGGAAATTTATAGAGTCACAAGAACCCAGCTGCACTCTCATTTTGTTTGGGAGAGGAAGTGATGAGGATTTGGTTTGGGAGGGGGAGTGATGAGGATTTACATATGGCAGATAGACCCATGTGTTCAACCCTCCTTTTCATGAGGAAGCAGGTTTATCATTAAATGGGGGGGGGGGGGGGGTGTATGTTTGGGGGTTGATAAGCAGGCTTAGCATGTGTTACAGCACTGTCATGCACTCATGTGCCTACACAGGTACCCTCAGAAAGATACAAGCTCACAGGGATGGCAGACTGGCAACTGGAAAAGGGCATCCTGGAAGAAGCTAAAAGGTCAGCTGCAAAATAATGGCCTTTTTTTCCCTGCTTTCCAATGTATAACAACAGAATAATCCTATCTTGTTGGTATTAATAACCAATTACTTCTACTGGTGGTTTGTATGCTCTTCTTCTCCTCAAGCCCCACAGTATTACCAGTGTGGACATATCCACATCTAACACAAAACTTTCTGCTGAGATTCCCATTAGCTAAAAAGCCTTTGAGATGCCACAGGTATTTTTCATTGCGTAACTGTGATTTGTACAAGAGAAAAGAAAGGGAAAAATGTCAAAGTGTACCTATGTGTTTCTAGCAGAAAAAATTTACCCTAGGAAAGCCTGAGTGCCCAGCATTGGCATTACAGAGGAAATACTTAAGATCAGATCCGTCAGAAAAGGACGTGCTGTCTATGTGCTTGAAATCAGACTTGTTTATAGAGCCTGCTGAATGCTGCGTGCTCTATGCTTCTAATGACACAAAGGTTTTTTAGCCAGCTCTGCAGTCATATATTCATTCAGCACAATTGCATTTAAAAATGTGGGAATCATTCTGCTCGAACAAACCAGTGCCCTACATTCTGCATCACCTTGTTGGCAGTGACTTCCAACAGGATTTTTGCAGGAAAACGGAAAGGACAAATAAAATCTTCTACTTTTTTTTTCTGGTTTTGTAATTTTCTCCTGTAAAAAACAGCTCTAGCATTGGTCGTGAGTGGCTGCTGTGCTGGAACAGCAGGGCTGATGGCTATTTTGTTCATAAGGCAGTTTTTGCAATTCAAAAGAGATCAATAGACGAAAAAGGAGAGTAAAGTCAAACTGTGGCCAGCTGAACTGAATAGACTGTGTCTGAATGGTAATTCAGAGACACCTTAGCATAGACTTCAAATGCGCTTCAGAAAACGCTTTTCATAAGGATGAGATGTGATTAAATTAAATTCCTCTCCAACAATAATTTACAGCTGCCTAATATAAGCTTGTGAAAAGTGTCAGCGAACATACTGAATACATCTCTTGCCAAGCTGAATTTTTCTTCAAAGTCTACATTTCTGCACATTTCCCTGTATTATTCTCTTTCTGTCTAGCCGCACTTTCTATTCTATTCCAGAGAACCGTGTGCTATTCTTCATGGCTAATTTTAATTACTATATCTGTAATTTCAGCCACATCCTAATTTACCATGTTGATTGTCCATTGAGATCCTGTGAACTGTAAACTGTTATTTCCATCTCTTCCTTAGCAATCATGTCAGTTATTCAGTCAGTCCTCCCACTGCAGAATTTTCTATTCAGAGATAAAGTTGGTTGATTATTTATTTTTACAGTAATAGTGTCCAAAACAGTTAATGTTCAATTGACTGCACTTTTTCTTCATTAGAACAGTTATGGTTTCAAGCTGTACTGAAAGTTTGTACAGGGAGAGAGAAACTTGATCTCTTTTCTCATTCCCCTGGTTGCAAATCTGCTCTATTTCCAATGGCACAGTAACTCATGCTCAAAGTCATCAGCCACCCAGAGTCTAGAAAGCGAGGTCTACACGTGGCTGTGAAGTCCTCAGCAAATACACTCGCTCTTAAGTAAACTGTAGAAAAGCTGTCAGGTTTGAGAATTAAAACTGCTTGTTACCGATGGTGGGACCGTGCCTGTAAAGAGACATGAGCTGCTATCTCTTTATTCTGCCACTCCTGCCTGCCCAAAGCTTGCTAATCTCCTTTTCCTCTCTCTGCCCATGGCTGTCCCCTGCAGATCACAGCCTGGAAGGCTCGATGGATGCAGACGGCTACAGGCAGAAGGGATGTCACAGTTGTTGCAGCACCTATTGAGCAGGCTCCTTGCAAGCAGGACAGCGTGGGATATAACAACAGACTCTGTTACAGGCATTTCCTTGCTGCTCCTCCTGCAGCTGCCTCAGCTCTAGGAGTCATTCCCTTCTCCTCTCACACCCAGGCCCTTGACGAATCTGCCTCCTTCTTTCCCAGCAAAATATACACACACACTGTCAAGGTCCCATTGCACCCTTTTTGTTCATCCTTGGGAAAACAGACTCACCTTTTACCTTCTTTTCCCTTCTTTCCTTTTCAGCAATGTTGCAGATATCAAGCTTACTGCATTTCCCTGATGATTTCCCTAACCATGGCAGATCATATGAAATCCTTATATCTTGCTTCACTGCCCTCCATCCCACGGTCTGCTCTTGACTTGTAATCCTCCTTTGTTCCATTTTTCTTAAGCTCAGCCTTGCTTTATGTTTGGTCTCCCTTCTCAGTTCTGAGTTTTTCCACATAACCCTGTCTTTGGGAGCAACTTGACATTTGCTATCAACCCAACTCCATCTTCCCAAGTGTTTGTTCTTAGGAGCTTCCCAATATACAGCTTTCAGGGTCCTCAGTGCCTTTAGACTGTAGATAAATCAGTGTAGGGACTCGGTCTGGGCTTGGAATTCTTCACCCAAAGTAGAGCATAGCCCTGGCACAGAGCTGGGTCACTTTGGGCAGGCCGTATGTACTTGCAGGACTTTGATTTATCATTTGCAAAGAGGGGATAATGTTTTGGCTTTCCCTTTCTTATGGAGTCATCCCAGCAACTTTTAGAGCAGGGGACCAGGACTGCTGCTGAGCTTGTATGGTTTGTTTTTCAGATTGTCTACAGGAGTACAGAGGGTAGTGTTTCTCCCTGTCCTTACCTTACCTAGCAGATGCAGAAAGACCAAACAGTATCACCGTGTAGATGGGATCTGGACCACAGCCATCAGCTGTACTCCCTGCTCGGGCTGACATCAGGGCAGTGTCTCTGCCCTTCCCTCTTCCCCACCTCAGCCCACCAACAGGTCTCCAGCTCTGAAGGATTCAGCCAGGGTGAGTTCTGCTGGGCACTGTTAGTCATGTAACACAGAAAATAGAAATTATCTGCATTTTTCTAATGGGAAAAGTAATTTTAAAATTCTATCTAAGTGCACTAATAAATTAGTCAGTTTTGTCTGCATAGTAGTCCTGATTTTTCTTTTCCTTTTGGATGGACTTTAATATTTTTAAGCAATACACACAGAAATTCTTCCCTTCTATTCTTTTAAGGACAGCAAAATACACTAAGCTAAAATAGAAATAATGTCATTCAGTTACAGGGATCTGACTGAAATCAAGTGAAGAAAATGAATATGAAGCTCAGAAAGGGCAATTAAAATTTCTGTTTAAATTTACCTGCTTTGAGGTGATTCCTCTCCTGATATTATTGCTGGAGCTACAGAATTCACTGACATGAGTGAAGCGACCTGGGCAACTTTCTCTTCACCTTGTTCCAAGGAGTGCCTGAATAGAGAAATAATTATTTTGTGTGGATGGACCAATCTGTTTGGTGTCCAGCTGCAGCTACAGGTTGTCAGTATACACCTAATAATTACCATTCTCCTTCCAGCTTGGTAAGAGCAGCATTAAGCTACTGTCACTGCTGCTGGAAACAGTCCCCTCCCTCCCTCTCTGCTGAGGAGGGATGGATGCCCCTCACTGCTACTCCTGAATCCACAGGGGCACCCACTGGGCTGGGAGCCCATGGCTGCCTGGGCTATTCGGAGACACTGTAGTGCTCTGCCAGGTAAAAAGGGTTCCATTTTTTTATTACTATATATAGTCAGTAAAATTGCCCCAAAATGTCAGATGCCAGCATGTGCACATGCCTCCTGATACAGCTGCATAGATAACATAAAGTCCTTTAGTGAAAATGTCAGCAAGCCTGATGTGGAGGAACAGGAGAGACTTTTTTTCTTCTTTTCATTCAGTAACAGTAGGAAAAAGATACTGGGGAAGTAGAAGTAGTGGTGTGGGACAGTAGCAATGAAAAAACACATTTTAAGAGCATCTATAAAATATCTGAGCTACTGTTAACTGAGGTCTAATTTGGATTTATAGGGGACATAATACATTAAAAAAAAATAAAAGACTGAGAGTGCTATTTTTCAGAAAGCAATCTGTCTGCTCTGCAGCATCTAAATAATCTATGACACATCTTCAGACAATGGGATGTCCTGGTATATTGGTTTGGTTTAGTGTTGCTTGACAAACAAAATGTCAGTGGGTCATAGCACTTAGAAGGAGGCGATGAACTTATTGCTACAGAAATAAGCAGAAGAAACTCTCATTTTCAGAAACAGCATTTGTAGATACAAAGCATGAGAACCTCACACTACAGAAGGGAACTGTTCAGAGCTCTTCATCAAGAATATGGTGTGGAGTACATTATGGCCATTGGGTAGCAGACATTTTGACCCCAAAATATGAACCTAGCATAAAATAAGAATCCATTCTTTGCCTTGGTAAGTGTGAGGCACATGAAATGAAAGGCAGAGCAAGGGCTGATAAGGTGATTTCCCCTTAGCCACGCTGTTTCCACATCCCTGAAGCTACAACTGAGTCCTAAGCTGATATGAAGGGAGACACAGCATCTTCCTGACAGTGGGAATAAGGAGATGATTAGGGGTAATCCTGATGTGGTTGCTGGGAAAGCTGCTCATGCTCCCCTGCAGCAGGAATGGATGCCCACCAAGCCTTCCTTATCTCAGACAATGCTCAAAACATCTCTCTTGCAGATCAGCTTGTGGGATGAACAACATTTCCTTTGTGGATCAGTTCTTCCAGCATTTCTCAGAATAAGAGGGAAGGCACGTAGCAGTAAACCCTGTGGAAGCTGCTCACCCTAGAAGCTCCTTGGTCTGAAGATCTATGAGATATTCTTTCTAAACACCAGTGAAAGCCAAAGGTTAATCAGAGAGATAAATAAGCTTTAATCAAGTAAAAATTATGTTAGCATAGCTAAAATTTGCTGATAGGTTCATTAAAAAAAGTTTACTGTGGTGAGTCCAGTATTTCATTTGCCAATATCCAGATGGCTAGAGCAAAAGAAACTCAGTTCAGGTCTTCCCTGTTGGAGGGCTTTGAATCCAAAGCTTACACACTAACCACAGACAGTTCAAGAAAAGACACCTTCTGTAATACCCCTTGAATTTGAGCCACCAAACAGCTAGTAAAACAAGAGAAATGAAGTGTGGCTGTCTTATCTAGTGGTGAAGTATTCAGACAAAATGATGGAGTCCAAAGATCTCTTCCTCCTGGATTTTTCTGTCTATATACCACTAGATAGTCACTGGATTAAATGATACTAACAGCGTAGAAAACATTTTCCATCATTATCTGAAAGTATTTTTCTGAATTCCCATTGCCTTGATGGATAATTTCCACTGCAGGGTAAGTCATGTGAAATACAATGGCATGTTTTAAGAGGTGTTAATATTTACTTCAGTTAAGTTAAATCATTGTTTATCCTCTTCAGCCAGCCTATTGGAATGTTCAGTCTCTGTCCCAGCACCTCAAATGGAGCCCTTAGGGTTACACATGATGCTTGATATCTCATGGAGTCCTGGTGAGGACATACAGGAAAGCTCAACAGCCTGAACTATTCCTGGAGCCTTGGAGTCATAGACAACAGCCAAACTTTGCAATCTGCTTCAAAAATGAGGGAACTTAGTGACTTTTTCACCTACAGCTCAATCTTATGGTAACCAGTGTAATGGTTATTTCAGAAGAAAGAAAACCTGGCCTTCTAGCTTGGAGAGGTAGAACAAATGCTCAGTTGAATATTTAGACATCCATAAGAAAAAGGGGAGATTTCAAACAAATCAGAACCATTGGATTCTGTGGCACATACCTGTAGATTAAGAATCAGTTTTGGAAGCAGGCAATTAGAATAGAACAGTGTTTCCAGTTCAGGTGTGGATATTTATGAACAGGAAATCAGAAATGATTCAAGCGAAATCTCCATAACAGTTCCCTCAGTAACTGAAATTCTGAGGAATTCATTCTGCCTCTGTAGTTTATTGTGAAGAGATGACCCTAATTAAGCAGCTGCAGTAACGAGACGCACTGAATTACACAAGTGGTCAGATGTGGTCTTTTATCAGCCATGCCATTGTGGGTGAAAGAGTGAAAAAAAGGACAGAAATGAGCATCCCGGTCCAATTAGCAGGATGAGAAGAGAAATCCTGCAGAATGTAATTAATAATCATGTTGTCATCTTAGGCCTGAATACAAATGGAGCAAAGCACACTCACAGTGCTTACCTAGTCCCAGCAACACCAGTCTAAAAAGTGCCAAAAGCTTCTTGGCATTTTATATTCAAGCATCAAGATGACTCAGACACTAAGGTACCAGAAATAAGAATACAGGACCTAATGAAGATCACTAGAGTTGGGCCAATGTCCAACGTTAAGAAAGTTCACCATGAAAAGCATAAATGAAACTAGGAAAGGGATCCTTGTGTGATAGTGTATATGATGAGAAAAGATTTAGAGGAAAAGAAAAAAATTAAAGGTATAGTGAGGGAAATCTAGTAAAAAAAGTTGGGAGAAGTCAGAAAGGCTTTTGCAAATAATACACAGAGACATTTAAAGAATTAGAGAAGCTTACTGGTAAATAAGAAATCGATGGCAGCCTGGAAGCTGATATTTAAAGACATCAGTTTGATAAATTATGAAGTATTAAGGGCTTGCTTAAGCCAGATATTGATAAAATGAAGACTAGATGTCATCGGTGGAATAAATATGAAGAGAAAAAAACGGGACCGTGTAAATATGATGGAATTGTAAACAACAAACAGCATAATCGGATATAGAACAGCTGGTACTCTAAGACTGTTACAAAATTAGTAGGTTATGCAAAGATAGGAGAGGAAGCAGGTAGGTTTTAGTTACCCATTTGATATAGCATCCCATTAATACATGAATATATATTAAAAAAAAAAAATGGATAAAATAATTGCTAAATAGTGTGAGGGATGATTAATGCTGTGCTAAACAACAACTGATCTGACTGGTGAAGCAGCACGTACCTTGCTTAGGACCGTAACCAACAACCAGGATCCTTCTTTGGAGAAGAAAGGGTTTGTGAGGAAAAGCCTGTATTTCAACAGGCTTGTACTTCAGAAACATAGGAGATAACCTAAAGCCCATTCTCTGCCATCTGTGGGTATTCTGAAGGGTAAGTTGCAGTATGAAGGGGTTGTGTTCAGTGCAGACTGAAGAAAGGAAGCCCATGCTCATTTTTACAGGGTAAAGATGTTAATTCACAGTATCAGCAGAGAGCACATCATTTACCAACATCCCAGTCCACACAGACCAATTATGATCCAGAATACAAATAACATGGAGAAGTGATGGCCAGGAAGATCAGCAGAGGCAGGGAATAATGAGAATACCAGCCCAGGAGATTGAAGAACTTACTACACTGAAAACAAGTCGAAGGTGCATGAAATGGAATGAGAACTGATTCAGATTCCCAGACGTGGTGCTGTGCACAGGAGTTGGGTGTGCTGGACAAATGGTGTGAATACTGCTGCTTAAATGTGTGCACAGCCTGGAATAAAGTTCCTAGGGGAACGTGACTGAAGGCATGTTTAGAAATTCGCTGTCCACTTGGGGTTCCTTCACTGTGGCTTTATAGAGAAATGTCCCCACAGGGCTCCATGCCTTGGTCTTTCCTCTTTTCCCGCTTCATAGTTGTATGACCTTACTCAAATTTAGCCTCTCTCTCCATTGACACTGTTTATAGATCCAATGTTTTAATTTACATCAGTTAAAATCTCCACTTGTGTGTCTGGCATGTCACACCAGATATCTAGGTATCCTGTAAAAACCAGCATAGGTGGGAGGACACCTTTAAATTTCCATTCTCCATGGTTTATTATTTTCTTCTGAGATCCCTGCAGACACCAACGCTCAGCCTACTTGTTTCTCACATCTACCAGGGAGAAGTTGCCTTGACCCTAACTTAATTCTGCAGTTCAGACTCTAAGGTTCTTTCTCTGGAGCTCTCAGTCCCCTTCATGGGTTGCCTACGTGGCTGTAAGTCTTCCCAACCTTTTGGTGTTTGTGAATGATTAATTCAGTATCTTTTTCTCTAGCTAGACTGGCAGAGGCAATCCCAGCCTGTTCACAGCTGCTCCCTATGGCCACCATCCTAGCCTGATGCTTTGAAGATGTCTTCTCCAGCTCCCATCTCCTGATCATGTCACACAGTAACAGTTGACTTCAAGAACATCAAGGTGTGGTCTTATTAGGTCTCCCTCTCATGGTACTCACAAACGCAGCAGATCCACATAATTTTCCTCCTTCATGTCTCTCTTCTAAGTTCTTTGAGTTGATTATTCCAAAGAAAACAAAATCCTTGACAACATTTTCCTGCTACGCTATCAAATACTCTCATTATTCCCATATGCTTCGCTCTGTGTACCTTTGTGTAAAAATGACCCATTGTGTAATTTTTGAGTTGCAGACTCTCTCTGGGGTGTGCATTTGTGTAGCACTTCTCTCGAGGACTCCTCCTCCCCACTGACCTTGTTTCTAAATTCCACAGGGAAAAACCCACCCAGTGTGGACTGAACCAGAAGGAGAGCAGATAGCTGAGAAGTAGAAAAGCACAGTAACTCAGTAACTCAGCCTGCAATGGCTCCTCTATTTCTGGAGCAACCACACACACAACAACACAAACCAGTAGGAAACTTGTCAATCTGTCTGTCTAGGGTTTTGTTTTTCCATCTTCACCATGGTTTATAAACGTACCCTTACTTGTATATTGCCAACACCTCCTGAAGGTACACACTGGATGGCAACACTCAGTGAGACACATAGGACAAGAACAGTCCTAAACCATATTTCTTTTCACAGTATGAGCAGTAACTTTGACAGATGCTGTCACAGCTGTGCACACATCATCCGATTTTTTCCTTTTCACTAATTGACCACCAGGGTGCTCCCTAATTAAGTTTTCTCTCCTACAGCTTTAGATTAAAGGTATGCACTAGCTATTTTCTCAGGAGTGTCTGCACTGCAAAAGGTTTGCATTCGTTCTGGGTTTTTGTATGTTTCTGCTCAGTAGGAAGCAAATGTAAGTACTTTAAAAACAGTCTGAGATTCTTTTTTTTCCTTTGTGTGTCTAAAATTTACCACAGAGTTTGGAAAGGGATAATTGTAAATCTAAAGGAATAATTCTCACCGATGCTTCTGCAAATGTACTTTTCCCTGGCACATAATTTTCAAAGGTTGCCCTAGTGCGTGTGTATTTTAAACACAGATCTACAAATAAATCATCCTTTTTTCTCTGATACCTTAACAACCAAAGCTGATTTTCTAACATGCAAACCTACAGCAGCTGTCTGATCTTTTAATCTGTTACATATGCTTCATCTGATGCTCTCTCTACAGGAGAACACACAACTGCTGTAGACATTGTTACACCTCTCGATCTGCAATTTCAAGACCTGCACCCTCTTGTATCCTGAAGGTGAGAAATGTTCATGGGGGATCTCAGTGGAAGTTGCTTAGTTGCTCAAGGAGTTAGCAAATAGCCTGTGTACATTCCTCTGGACACTGAGCTGTAGGATTTTGGAAGCAGCTCGTTCTTTCTCCGCTTATCATTTTAATCAATTAAAAGTGTTATCCATCCAGTGCTAATCTCCCTTCAGCCCCTACTAGATCAAAAGACTCTGGTTGATTATCATTGCAGATTAACAGGATGTCAGACAAATGTTAATTTGCATGTTACAAAGTCAGTGTCAGCATTCACTGTATGTCTCTAAGGCTGCAGAGCAAGGATGGATATGATTAAGAAAGAAGAAGGAAGAAAGCTGGAGGTATAGTTATTTTCATGTCCTCCAAATCATGGAAAGACATGAAGGGCTATCCCCACAGCTCTGCTCAGGGAACAGAGATGGGTGATAATTGGTAACATTTTACTTGCTCCTACCCTGACAACACAAAAAATCTCAACCAAACCCAAGCCCTATCTTCTTCTCTTTCCCTATTACACACAGTCAAGGAGTCAAAGAAAGCATCTCTGAAACTTGGATGTGAAAGATTAGATCATAGGATAGAGCAATGGGAAGTCCAAGCGGTACTGTAGAGTGCTCCATAGTGCATTGAGAGCACACCTTATTTGAATAAATTTAGGCTCTGTCTTTTAGAAGGAAAAACCCTCACAGGGAGTGGGAGTGAAACCAGTCGTGTGTCATGCCAAACTAAGTGGCAGCTTGGTGGTGCAGGCATTCAAGAAGTGGTCAGGACAATCTCTCAGATGACCATAGAGATGGATTCACATCACCCATTTGGACTTGATGATCTCCATAGGTTCCTTCCAACCCCTACCACTCTGTGATCCTGTGATTTTATGTGTGCCAGACAGAGGACCAATACTGACACGGTGAGTTCATAACCTCTGGTGTTTCTGCCAGAGGTGAGGTGTGTGCCCATTCTGGGTGTCGGTGGCTCAGGGAAGTGCCTGACAGAGGTACTCAGGTCACCTTGGGAACAGGGACCCCAACAAATCTGTCTCAGTCACCAGGGCAGGGACGCTGTTCCTTCTATGCCAGGGTGGCACTATTTAGCTTTAAATTATTCTAAACACTCAGTGATCAGGCTAGAAATTAAGATCTACCTTAGAGGAATATGGAAAGATAGAGGAGGTGGCCATCCAGGCAGGAGGACGTTGCCTTGCCCATGCCTTCAAGGCAGATATGTGGCAGATGTGAAAGGCAGTATAGTCCCTAGTGCACACCTCCTGCTCACCCTGCCAGAGGGGCTGCACGTACCTCTCCTGATTTAGGTTTTGTCTGAATTTCCAGCCCATGGGTATTAGGGATGAGGATTTTGAGTATTAAATACATGTGCTGGCTTGCTTCTAAATGGTGCCAGCACATGGCTGAGGGGAGACAGGGCAGGGAGGAGATGTTCCTGAGTTCTGCAGGTTAGCCATATCTAGAGATTCAGGATTTAAAAATTACCATCTGCTTTCCACTATGCCCAAGGGTCTGCTAGGACTTTTTGGTCGATATTGTTCATGTTTCCTCTAACATGTGTTTGTTGTTGTGCTAAGGCCTTAAACACTTTCATTATCCAGCCGTGATCTTCACTTTTTCATCCTGTGAAGGAGACAGACCTAAACTCAGAAGGCTAACACTATAGTGACAGAGCTGAGCTTTAAGGCTTGCTCAGCTGTGTCAATGCTTCGAAGCTCAGAAGTTTGTATTAAAAACGAATCTCTGCCCAAGTGAGTTCTCAAGCCTATTTAGACTGATTTCATTTCATCTTTCAATTATCGTACGACAGATTCTCCAGCCTGAAATGCACACTCCTCCTACACATCTAACTACTACTAACATTATCTTTTCTGCATCTTACAAGTTAAAATGCTAAAGACTCAAAACTAAGCTAATAAAGCATCTCCTTATTTAAATTAAATCACAAGAATCTATTTGAAATAAATTCTTGAGAGATGCTGATCTAAGCTTTCTGCAAATCCACAAATCCAAAACCTGTTGAGAATGATACACAAAGAGGTGAAACACCAACTGGCCTTCCTCTTATTTCTCCCCAGAGATACAGGTTCCAACAGACTAGAGTAACAGCCTGCTCTGAACATTGTGACCATCAGAATTGCTGAAGGACTGAAGAACTTTCTCCTTTCAAATGATGAACTGGAGTAGGCTTGGCACTGCCGGATTTCTGTGACCACATATCCATATATCCCTGGAGACAGGTGCCTTGTAAACATTTTCTTAGGTAACCATTTTCCCTCTTCCTCATTTTATCTCTTTCTCCCCACTACAGGAATCAGGTTCCTTCAGTAAGCTCATCAAGTGACTTGGGATGTAGCCAAGGAGAGCTGCCACCATCATCTTTAACCTAAATGGAAATTTTCTCTCTTTTGTGTTGGGTTTTTTGGGTTGTTTTTTTTTTTGCTATCATTCCTTGTTGAATTTGTGTTACCCAAAGAAGAGAAGGCAGAAACTTTTCACATGCATTTCAGAACTGCAGGCAATCACCTGAAGTGAGGATGGTGTTCATTTAAGGTTAAAGATTCGACTGCTGCAATTCACTACAAGCTTTCAAAGAGCCATCAGGAGGGATTGTGCTGGGTCACATCTCTTGTGTAATTTCCCTGCACATGCTCCTCACCTGGGTCAACAGTCCTTACGAACCTGCCAAGGAACACTTGCTCCAGATGAGGGGGTGCAAATTTCATCTCCTTTTGATTGCTCTGGGGGAAGTTTCCTTAGTCTGACACCAAAAATCCCCATAACATTCCAAAGATGACTTCTTTCAGAAGCCAAGGTTGACTGCTTGCACGAACTGTCTGAATTCAAATGATTCAAACAGGCCTCTTTATGTTTTTCATTGATTTTTCCCTACACCTTTCATTACCTAAGCCAGAAGCTAGGTAGCAAAAGCACACCACCTATAATTGTATACTCGATAATATTATGCTGCTCAGCATTTACTGTGATTTGAAAAGCATAATAGAGTTACGGTTAACATCTATAATCAATCACTCAGTACAATTTTATATTGTGAAAAGTCACCAAAACACACAAGCTGGAGATACAATTATTACTTACACATGGTAGGCTTTGCTTTTCTGGTGAGTGGTGTAGTTGAGGCTGTGGGAAGGGAGAGGATCTAGTGGTTTAGAATAATGGACTTTAACACAGGCAGGGACAGCTGTGATAATCTCACTGAGCTTCTGTGCATCACAGACCAGAGTTCCACACACTAAAGCAAGGACAGGACTTCCTCCCAGACAGGGGACAAGGATTTGGAGTGGAAAAAAGGCAGTGAGCCCCAGTGGAAGCAGCTGTGCTGTGATAGGACAAGAGGAAATGGCTTCAAGGGGGCCATTGTGGCAAGGGAAATTTAGACTGGATATTAGAATAATTTCTTTACTGAAGGGGTTGTCAGGCACTGAAACAGCTTGCCCAGGGCAGTGGCAGTGTCCCCAGCCCTGGAGGTTATTAAGAGCTGTGCAGACATAGTGCTTAGGGGTATGGTTTAGTCAAGGACTTGTCAGTGTTAATGGTTGGGCTTAAAGGTCTTCTTGTGCTCACTTCTGTCTGCTGCAAGAACTGGCCAGGATTTTCAGCAGTAAGTATCTAACCCATCAATAGTCAGCTTAGTGACAGACTGATTCTTAGCATGTCTAATATTCTGGGAAGAGGCATCCGGAGGTGATGAGACAGAGGAGGGACTTGTGATTCCTAAAGGCTAAGGTCAGATATAGTGATCACGATGGCACAGCACAGGGCAGAGACCTTCTCAAAGTGCAGAGCAACAGAGGGCAGGCTCTTATGGGCCTCTGCAAATCACCAGGTGATATTTACACCTGGCCAGTAGCTTCCTGGGGAGTCATATCCCCTATGAAAGCCTTCCCATCTGAGTGTGATGCATTCAGATGTGACAGTGAATCCAAAACTCAGCTTAGCCAACCGTTCCATTGCTTCATTTACCTTCCCTTAAAAAATGGCTCCTGGGTTCTGGTCTGAATTCTTCAAGATGTTGAGACTGTATTTTGCTTTGCTTTCTGATTTCAGTTTGTTTCCTGGCTCTGACATAGGCTTTCCTATATAATCTTGGGCTACCCACTTAACCTCTTCTTGCTTCAATTCATCATTACAAGGAGGAGATGACATTTCCCTTCTCTAACCTCTCTATTGTGTCAAGATCAGCCTCCCCTGAGCGTTGATCTTTTCTGCATCTTGACACACTTTGCCAAGTGAAAGTACTGTTAGTTTGGCTATGGCTCATAGAGCTGTGCTGGAGAAGACTGTAAGAAAAGCTAGTTTTGTATTTAACATGTCAGCGTCTTTGCAGCTTCCATGTTATTTATATTGCAAATTAAGGAACAGAGTAGGTAGCTGCACCAAGTCTTGATTACTGCAGTAACTTTTCTTCTCCCAGCACAGACCACAGCACTCACCCAAGAACCAAAGAAGAAGAAGCAAAATTTTACCATCTTCCTTTATATCCTGTCTGAGCAGAGCTGCTTGGATTCAGCACTTGCCAAGGAGCATCCTTTCCAGGAGAGGCAGTGGAGCATCTAAAAGGGTTGCAACCTCCCCAGTAATCTCACCTGGGTGTTGGGTTCCTGCTTGCTGCCATGACCAAATGACTAGGAAGCCCATCTTTTCCCTGCACAACATAGCAGAATGCTACCCCAAATACCCAAACCATTTGTGGCTCAGTCAGGTACACAGACAGATAGAGAGCCTCTGTTGACGGTTTGGGATCTTTGTCATCACTTAAATTTCTGAATGTCCTACTACATCTCTTATTTTATTGGTTTTCTGCCTCTATGAGCAGTAATATAAATTTTTACATAGAATTTTTCCTCAGAATAAAAGCACAGTTTTATTACAGAAACAGAATTAAAAAGAAAAAAAAACAACAAGTAATTTAGAACATACCACAGCATCATTAATTAATAGTCCTACTAAAGGACTAGGGAGATTTTTATAGGACAGACATGAGGCTGTAAGGATAAGTGATATTTTGTATCTTTTTAGGGCATCTTACAGAGCTGGAAAACCAGATCAGCATTAGGGAATACAAGCCCTGATGTATTTTATCCTACAGCAGCTATAGGTCTGGTCTCTTTAGCTTGACTGATGCAGAAGACACTGTCCTGATGATTTACCCCTAGATGGCACTGCCTGGCAGCCTGGCTTCAGTTCACCTGACATCCTTTACCTTGGCTTCATAGCCAAGGTTTCTACTTCACTCAGGAGTGGGTGGAGAATAGGACGACGAGAGATGGGAATTAAATTTCTGCTTCTCTTGGCTGAGGTGGCAAATATTCCCTTGTCTGATACTTGCATGTCAAGGAGCAAATAAGTTTTCAACCAAAATGTTATAAAGCAGGAATTCCTCCATTTATGTGTTTATTTTTTTTTGTGCATGCAGCAGATACTGGTTCTGACAGGGCTCCCTGCTCATGGGAAGATGAACTGTTATGAACTCGTGATCGATCTGATTCTCCTGCAATCTTGGGGAGAAATGGCTGATGTGACACATTTTCCCAAATTAACTCCCTTTCCCTTTATAACTCATCATGGTACAGCTTGCAGTTTGCTGTTGTGTGCTTCATTTATCAATATTTTAAAGCATTTCATACTGCAGATCAGAAACTCCTTGTAAAATTCCTGATGGCAGAGTGGTGTCTGAATATTTAAGCTGTTTAGATTAGTCTTAACTGGATGCATTTCTCATAAGGCAATCATAGCTCTTCAAACTCTTGTGAGTAGTTGGCTCGAATTTTTCCATATAACAATAATCCTAAGTAATTTTTAAGTTTTTAATTTCTATAATCATTTCAGTTATCATTTATTTACTTATGCATTTACAGGGAAAGTATCAGCTGGAGAGGAAAATATCACTTTTTAAGGGCTAACACTAGATATTGCTCACCTACCAGTAATATTTGCTACAATCGTTTCCCAATCTCTCCCTAGGTTTCCTTTCTAGCCCACAGAACACCCTGTGAGGTACATGTAGGCACATGCAGCTACCACTTCTGTAAAGAAACATCCTTTGTGTCTCGTAGAAGAGGTCCAGCATCCTTCCTCATGGCTAGAAATAGTAGCAGAAGGCCCACCATGCTCATGCTTTAAAAAAAACCCTGTTTTTTTAAAAGCTGTGATTTTTCTCCACGGATGTGTCAGCCTATAACTGGGCAGTTTTACAGGTAATGCTGACTCAGCTCTTTCTGCCCATGATTCACTTTTCTCTTTACCTCAGCCTGCCACATCCCACTCCAAAATCCTCAGCCCACACCAATAATCCTGTTACAGGAAGGTTTGGGGGGTTTTAAAGCACTTCTACTGTTACTTTGCATTGCCAAAAGTGTAATAGCTTGCATACAAATGGTGGGCTAGACTGCCCCCCTTTTTCAGCTCTTCTCCACAGCATATTTTGAGCACTCTGATGTGCATGGAGGCAACGGGGCACCTAGGCTGTCTCCTGAGGATAGTCAATGAGCTCCTGAAGGAGCCCACAGAGACCCCATGTGTGTACACCAGCCAAGAGAATTATTAATGAATGAATAAACTAGATTGTTAAAAGTGTACTGTTAGTAAAGTTTGAAAACCCAAATCTGCGTTTAAACCGTTTGTGCAGCACCTGCTGATTTTAATTCAGTTTAGACAGACATGGCACTGAGCTTTGAACCGTGATATAAGGAGCTAGGGAAGGGTCAGTGCTGATACCAATAAACTCATAACTTCTTTTTTCACATCCTCCAAAATACAGCTTGATTCCTTGTCTATCAATCAGTCTAATTGATAATCTTTCATACTCAGCAATCTTTTACAGCCTTTATCATAGAAGTTCAATGTGCTACCAAATATAGACTTGTAACACTTGGATATGGGCTGTAGTTCTTCGTAATCTTCTTTGGCAGCAAACTGCAAGTCAAAAGATTATAAGGCTTAGTAAGTAAAGCAGCAGCCTTTCACCTGCCAGACAGATTGCTGCCTTAGTTTAACCTTGCTTTATGTGATGACTGATTTCAGTATGTTTCTAAGAAGGCATGAATTTGTGCAACCAGAAACTGTTGAACTATGTCTTGAATAAACAGTAAAGCTCGGTTCTGGAGCTTGAAAATTCAGATTGACATTTAAAATGAAACACATATTAAGGAATAGATTTGTATACATAGGACAGGATTCACACAAGCACTTAGATGCACTTCAGATACTCCTTCAAAGGAAACTATGTTATTTCTCCAGATCAAAGATGAATTTTAAGTCTTAAATCCAGAAATGCTTTCAAGCTCTGAGTACCACTTTCTTAGAAACTCCATGCCCAATGCTGCACTATGATCTTTGAGTATCTCCCTGTCATACCCCAAGGATGGCATCCTCTACTCAGTGCCACATGCCACCATCCTAGTCTTAGAATCATATAACCTCTCAGTTACGGGGACATAAATGCCTATGACTGTGTTTGTGAATCCTAATCTTAGGCTCTTAAACTGCTTCTGGATTGAATTATATGGCTTTGGTGTCCTGGCTTTTGTCCAGAGGATCATATGCTGAATTTCTCTTGAAATTGCCTTAGAATGGAGGAGTCTGATGACTGATACCACTTGGATTTCTAGCCTAAGATATGATCACCATACAGCCAGAACTGTACCAGAAAGTATTCACTCTTTTTTGTTCAGTTTTCATTGAAATGTGTTTAAAAGAGTGGATTAATTATTAGTTTCAAATTAAAAGTATCCAAAAGGTGATAGTGAGTGAAATTCTGCTGTCTGGTAATGAGTGTGGTGTGATATTGCAACTCTTCAGGTACTTTTTACTTGGCTTGGTCAGTAAACACCTCCACAGCAGTAGAGAACAGCAGCAGTTCATGGTCTGTGGGACAAGAGCTGCAGTTTTCATGGCAAACAGCTAAGGACTAACCAGCTCAGGAGAGAAACTGGTGTCTGGCAGTGTTGCTTGGCAGAGATGATGCAGCCTCACAGCTACATCACTAATACTCACCCTGCCTGATGTTACCAGAGATGGTTTTTATGCACAGAAATAACTGGTTCGTTTTTTCTTCAGCACACCAGTTTGAACAAATGCCATAGCATCCCTGAAGGGGAATTAATCTGAATGTTTTTGGCAGCCTCTCCTATTTTACTTTCAAAATTAAATGCACTTTATGTTGAATAAGACTGAATGTAAAGTTGTTTAGCCCTTTTCAAAGCCAGAGAGGTTTTGTGTGAATTTGGTGAGGCTTTGACAACATAATTTTATATGTTATTTACTTAATATTTTCGTGGCTTGAGAACACAATATATAAATTCCTGGCAAGGTATATTTCACTAATTTGAATAATTGTAGAGCTTGTGTTTAGTACCACCTTGCCTACTGGCAGAGGACAAAAAATTGACCAACTATTTGTTAAGTCCTCTCCCTGTTCCAGAGGCAACCCTAGGCCTCCTAAACCAATCTTATATCCAGAGATCAAATGCTACAGGTCAGTAAGTGAATACTCAGATGTACTTCATCTTGCTGAGATGAGGTGGTGCCATCCTCACCATTCCTTCTGCCAGAGCCTGCCACTGGCTGATGCACTTTCTTCACCATAGGTGTTGCAAAAAGTCTTATCCAAGAGTGCCTGAGGCCTCTGCAAGCACCTTGACCTCTGGTCAGAAGCTTTAAGTAAAACTCGAATACTTCCCTTTAAGAGAAGGAAGGAAAGAGAGAGAGAAGAAAATAGAACTGAATGGAGTTTTTAAGAAATGATGAGAATGCAGTAAAAAGCAATGTCCCAAGGAAGACACTGGAGAGAGGCACTGGTAAGGACTTATTGATAACTTGGTAGATAGTTATCCATCAGACTTCCAGCTAATGCAGAATAAAACATCTGACAGAACTATACCCTAATGTCTGATATTTAATAGCTCATTTCTTTCTGGCATCTGCAAAATGCTTATGGGGATAGCAGCTATTTAATCGAACTGCTGACAGTGATCAGACAGAAAAAAAAAGGCAGGCAAAGAACCAGAGGCAGAGAAAAAAAATCTGTAGCTCTGGGTGATGTTTTCGAGAACATGAAAGTGCAGGAAAGACTTTATGTTTTCTCTTTGGACTGGTCCTGGGCTAATGCCAAACCAGGCTCAGGAGGTGTTTCCAAAAACGCTGGCTGGTCCAGGCCAAAGTCACACTGAGGACCAGGCTTGGTATCAGTGGCCTCCAAGCACTTGTGTTGCTGGTTAATTCACTGATAGAGATACAGCCTTCACAACAGTTCCCTTCTCTTCTCAAAACAACATCAGAGAAAGACCTGATGCTGGTTTTACCATACTATGGTTAAGGAGAGCTCTTCTCAGAGACAGAGGAGCAGAAAAAGCTTCTAGATGAGCTTCTACTTGCCTGCTGTTACCCTACCTTCATTTCCAGACCTTTCCTAATAGGACATTTGTATGCTACATGAGGCAGCAGTTTCTGCCAGAAACAGTCACAGAGGCAGCCCCACTTCAGCTTCTCTTAGAGTTTCATTTTGCTCCTATATGAGAGGTGCTCTTTTGCTTAAACTTTTCATGGGACCCATGATGGGAGAAATGGCTTTGCAACCTCTGTATGTCGTGATCTATGAAGACCCTTTCCATACCTTCACCACTTTCTCCCCCACACATTCACATACCTATCTGTCACAGAAAAAGCTTTCTGTGTGCAGAAACCACTAGCAGAGGACCTGTCACTGAAAATTATTTTCCTCCACCATAGAAATTCCTGGGACCAGCTTTACCCTGGGACACTCAGGAAAGAGACACAAATAATGACAATGATTCTTTTTTCTGGTGAACTGCTCAATAAATTCATGCAGAATCTAGGTCATCAAATTCAAAACTTGTGTCCTGGATTGCAGAAATTAAGAGTTCAAGAAAAAATGCTGTTCTCATTTTTGGAACTCACACCTTTTGAGAGGTAACCAACACTCAACCAGTTTGTTCATTCTCTTTCATAAAGAGAATGTTTAACATTCTCTGTTTTAAGATTCTCTGATTATCTTCAAAATCCTGGAAATTTGTATTTAAGACTCACAACAAAAGATCACAAGTACAGACATGTTATCAATATCAGTCTGAACAGTTTTGTGCCAGATCCTTGTTGTTCATAATTCACAGCTCAAGCCGTGTGTGTATCTGGGGGACTGCCTCTTTCACACCTCTTTTCAGTGATCAGGGGACTACCCAGGGCTTGAGGGTGTACAGGAGGACACGGTTTAAACCATTTCCCCCAACCCCCCTCAGAGAAACTGCTGTGTGTCTGTGATCAAGACTTTGGGTCTGTTAGATGCCCAGTAAAGGCTTCACATGGCCAGTCCCAGACTTCGATGTGCTTGTCAGTGAGTATTTTCAGGTATTCATTTTTAAGACCTGTGGGACTGGAAGGAAAGTTTTCACATATTTCTAAGGAAGATATGAGGGGATGGTGTTAGCAGTATCCAGAATTTCATGTGAAGCTATTTACCTTGTGAAAAGGCATTACCCTGCTGAGAGAGGTACAGATTGCTGCAGAACTTTTTGTCTCCATTAAAAAATTATTTGCCTCTGAGCACAACATAAGAGTTATAAGCATCATAAACATTTCAGGTTTGAAATATCTTTTGTACAACGTGTTTATAAGCATGAATGGAATGTCTATAAATACTCAGAGGCCAAATATATTTAATAAATGTGTAAGAGTACAGATCAGCACTTTAGAAAATTCTAGTTGTCTCTCATGAAAGAGGGATTTTTTTTTTGATAAATATCTAAAGTACTTTTTAATGATCTCGTGGCAAGATGCAGAGAATCTGTAATTTGCTGGTGACAGTTTTGAAAGACTCTTTGTTCGGGGCTATTTATACACTTTTGCTATACACAGCTAAGCAACCAAAAGTCACACCGCTGTATTACACCGAGGTCTTTCACTTGGCAAGAGCCAGATTTTAGTTCAAGTCATAAAAATATTGCCAGCTAGGACTGCTTCAGTCATTGCATAAGCTGTAATCTACAGCCAAGCTATCAACTGTGCTGGTTCCTGTGCCATGGAGCTTTGTCTGCTTCAGCCGTAATCCGGAAACATGCTTTAGACAGAGGATTTGCAGCGCCAGGTCACTGAGGGATCTCTTGCTTCTCCCTACCTTGGAAAGTCACCAGCTTAATGAGCAACAGCATCTTGCTCTTTTCATGCCTGTTCCCAAAGGAAGATGTGTGGCAGTGGCTTCAGCAATTGTAGCGAGGTGCTGGCCACCAAAGTGCTCCTCCAGAAAAGAGCAAACCCCACAGCACCTTCCTTTTAAACTGCATTGTCTGTCCCAAATGGCTATAGGTGAATAGGAATTTGGCTGAAATTTCCAGGTAAACAAAGTCTGTGAGAAACGGCTGAGAGGACTCGGTTCTCCAAAGAGCAGCTGGAAAAAGAAATCCTCATCCCACCTGCCAGTGACTCAGATGTCCCAGCACTGCCCAGGGCACAGCAGAAGGGTGAAAGGTTTGATTCCCTCCCATCGTTTGTCACCTTGTAGTAGGTATCTCAGGCATAAGGAATGACTCTCTGGATGTCAGCGAGTGCAACTCTTACTGGTTGCTTGTGCAACTGCTCTATACAGCACAGATGATCAAGCATTTTGAAGAACAAGGCCCACAAATCAGTAACTCAGCATCAAGGGAGGTGGTGCACCTAGCAGGGAAGCAGATGACTCTTGGGCATTGCTTCAGCTAGAGGGAAACATGAACCCTGGGCAGTCACCAACACCAGAATAGAGCTCTGTATCTTCTCATTATGAAATGTTTCTGGAAGATCACAGCTATATACATATGAAGAACTTCCATTGTTGTAGTTGTGTTAAAAATAACTATGCTACTTTATGAAATGAAACAAAATGTATTTTCATACTTGAAAAGTAGTGGAAGATAATACTGTTGTTTGTGAAAGCATTTGGCATGACTGGGATGCTCTCATTTGCAAAGCCAGTGTATTTATAGAAGCCTAATGCAAAATAGAAAGTTAAGCCCAGGCCTGATTCCTTGATCTGAACTTTGAAATTGAGGTCAGAAAATTGCAGTGTCAGTCACGGTGGATGTCTGAGGGGGTGACCAACAACAGCACTCGCACAGCTCTTATCTTCTGGGGTGAATTGTCTTCAGCCCTCGAATTTCTCACAGACTGCTGGGCTCTCTCATGCCCAAAATTGAACCGAAAATGTGATTAGCTGCCCCAGCTCTGTGGGACAGTTATGAGCACTTAGGAGATCACCTGGGAACAGCACCCATTTGGGCACCAGCCTCTGGGGATCACTGTGTGCTGTGTGAAGCTTTCCCTGAGCCACAGTTAATGATGTGGCCTTCTTCCCACAAGAAGAAAATGCCCCTGAGAGAAATTGGGTGAACGAGGATAAAAGAAGAAAGGGAAAGGGAAAAAATAATGGTCTGGGTGAAGTTAAATACTCAACAATAGGATGAAAACTGAGGTCAGTGTAATGAGGGGAATAAAAATTAATCATTGCAATAACTTTCATGTTGTAGTCTGTGGTTGAGACTTTCAGATCCATGGAGAGTTTCAATCGTCGTACAGAATGCTGACATTTATAAACTTGAAATAATTGTCCATGGCTAAGCAAAGAAGAAAAGTGATTATGAACCAGATTGATTTGGGGCTGTGAATGTTTATGAATATATAAACTGGGTATTCAGCAGGCCTGACATAATACTTTTTCCTTTAACAAAGCACCATTCTTCAGAAGGAGATTTAGAAAGCTAACAGAAATAAGTCTTGGTAAGTCTTCTACTGGGTAATTCTAAAAAAAAGAAGGTTTAGTGGCAGATGTTCCTCAAACTTGGTATTTAATGAGAAGCAAGAATGTCAAGCAGCAAATATTTGCATGAAGAGATTATGGCAGCAGCTGTTTAAATACAATGGACAGAATACAATCAAATAGTGATGCATTATTAGCCAAATTCTGAGGTGTTGCAAGAAAGAATAGTCTGCTTAAGTATGTGTTACTACTTGTGTGTAAATAACTTTTCACCAAGCACCTGGAGTAAGATCATGTGAAGTCTCTTGACAGCCAGGCACTGTCAGCCCTACTGAGTAGCTCCTGCTCCTGTTGCATGGATTCCAGTGGGGGTTATCATTTTCCATTATAGAAAACCTGGTCACAACCTTTTCTGATACATGGTTTGATTCTCTGCACACCTTAAAACACAACACCTGAATAGGATTCAGATGAGGAGTGTCTGCCTTGGTCCTAAGTTCTGGTTATTTATTGAATATAAGAAGACAAGAAATATTAGTTATCTTCTGGGCTCAAGGAAAGCTGCAGGTTAGAAACTTCCTGGGCACCTGCATCTTTGTATTGTGAAGCTTTAATGCACTTTTTTCTATTTTCATTGAATCCTCTCTCAATTTTATGTATACTTTAGTATCTAAAATGTTTTTTTGTCAATTAGCTTATGTGATATAAACTTAGACAAATCTTGACTTGCTTTGTATTGACCTCATTGCATAATAATTATATTTGGTGTGTTCAGGTTTAAGCTCATCTAGCTTAAAAGCCATACTGCACCTCTGATCATTCTCCTTGTGTCTTTTCTGTATCTTAGAGGTGAAGTAACCAAAACCCAGAACACAGACATACAATTGAGTTTATATCTTATTATAATACAGAGGCTGGCTCTCTACTCCTTGCCTAATAGTACTAATATTCTGTTTTCAGTCTGAGTTATAGTGAGTATTGAGATGACATTCTCATAAACAACCCACAGTAATTCTAAGATCTGAGGCAGTCTGGGTTGTTCAGCCTGGAGAAGGCTCTGGGGAGACGTTATTACAGCCTACCAGTATCCAAAGGGGACCTACAAGAAAGCTGGAGATTGACTTTTTACAACAGCTTGTAGTGATAGGGTAAGAGGTAATGTTTAGAAACTGGAAGAGGATAGATTTAGATTGGAAATAAGGAGATTCTTCATTCTGGGAGCGGTGAGACACTGGCACAGGTTGCCCAGGGAAGCTGTGGATGCTCCATCACTGGATGTGTTCAAATCCAGGGCCTTGAACAACTTGGTCCAGTGGGAGGTGTCTCTGCCTACAGCTGGGGGGTTGGAACTGGCTGATCTGTAAGGTCCCTTCCAACCCATTCTATGATCTCTCTTTTGACTAAGTAATAGTTAATGTCAGGATTATTTTTCTCAAGTGCACTTCTTTGAAGCTGTCAACAGTTGTTCTGTGCAATATAATTCTGTAGCTCTTTGTGATTTTTTTCTTTTTTTTTTTTAACTACCCTAAATAATTTTGTTAAGTCAGAAAACTTACATATATTTTTATGATCACCGTATATAACTCCTTTTCTGGCTAATGCATAAACATATCCATCACAGCCCTTTCAAGACTGATGATTTCTTCCTTCCCTCTTTCCTATCTCTTATCCAGCTATCACTCTTGCAAAGGGCCTTCCATCTTACCCCACAGCAACCTAGTTTCTCTAAGAGCTTTGGGAAGCTGCATTGTCAAAAGCCTTCCTGAAGCCCAAGCCCAGTAAATAAACTAGCTTAGTGATAAACCAGTGTTTAATGAGTCCTCTGTGTGGTGAAACAGATTTGATACCCATTACTTCTTCCTGCAAGACCTATGTAAATTCTCCCCTCTTAAATCATATTAATTCACGTATGCTGCTAGTTATGTTATTTATTACAGTTTCCACTAATCTGCCCAGTGCAAAAGTATGACATCCTAATTGCCCAGGAGTCCTTATTAAAAAGTAGCACTGCATTTACTCTCTTTCTTTTCTTTTGTACTGAGACCAATTTAAGTGATAGGTTACACACCACAGCTGAGAGCACGACCATCTGAAATCTGAATTTTCTAAGATCCACTGGGCAAATGCAACCAGCACTGACAATACTCTGTTAGTTTTTTATTTTTTTTTTATACATCGTCCTAAAATGTCTTTTGCTGACAGTTCTGACTGAAATGATTCCCCTACTATTTAGACCTTTGCCTAATTAACAGCAAAATTAATATTCAAGATAAGGTCCTGGGTGTGGTAATGAGCCTAATGGAGTAGAGCATATGGCAGAAAGGCACCTTTCCAGGGAGAGAACTGGTATCTAGACAGAAAAAACAACTCTACTGAAAATTAATGGCTAGCTGCCGGGCTATGAGAGCTGGGTAGAGAAACAATTGACTTGCCTCATATTCCCAGCAAAAAGATTAGCTGGCCTGTGAGCAGTGAGAAAATACAACAAAACCCTCTTATCCTTCTCATTTCTACTGCGAGCTGTCTGGTTAGGAGTGACAAATAGACAGCAGAGTTAGGCTAACATTATTGGTAGGGTTTAGAAGGAAAGAAGGTGACTCTTAATGCCATCATTTCTCCTGTAATGTAGAGATGGAGACTGGTAAGAAGAATGTTCTTGTCAAAGAAACCCCAACTTGTCTACTGCCTGCTATCGTTACAGCCTGTTGTCTCATCTTAAGTCAGAGGGAGCCTGTTATATCCCTTGATGCAATTCTGCTACCATGCAGCTATTTTCAGAAGAAAAGCTGATCGTTTTTAATTAGCAAAGCCAGTGGAATTTTGAGATAGTAAAAGTCTAGTTATAATTTCCCACTGTACCCATAGGGAGTACTCACTGGATTTGAATGTGCTGGTTCTCTTTACCTGAAAACAGTGCAGAATATTTCACTTCAGTTTCTCCAGTCTGAAATCCATCTGGTGGGAAGGATTTCTCTCTGGATCAGTATTTTGTTTAGTCTTTTTATGCAACCATAAAATGCACGCGAATAAGAAAAGGAAAACTTTGAATGTTGGATCAAGTACTCTGGATAGAAAAAGTAAATATCACCAACATTTTGTTTTCACTTAAAAATTCATAATGAAATATTATCCTGTTAAAATAAGTATTACTGTCTGCAAACGAGGCTCATCTGAGATGTGTCCTCAGTGAACCACGGTGACATACATCATCAGTGACAGCAGATGAGTTACATCAGGGAATGTTTCTGTCCAGCCAGCACTATATAAAGTCTTTTTTCAGTGAAGGACATCAGCAGGTCAGGTGAGAAGAAGAGCCATACTCCCCCTGGAAGCGAGGACTGCAGGGAAGTCCCTGGGAAGTGGGATCAACTCCTTCCTCTGCTGCAGCTGCCTATATGGGTACCCCTCGATACATTTCTTTTGTCTCTCTGGCTTCCTCAGCTAGAAAATAAAGATAACAACCTTTCCATATATCATAGAAAAGTTTTGAGGTTTAGAATAGTAAAAAGTTGAGCTACTGTGATACCTGCACAATACATCACGTGAGTGCATAAGGTGTATGCAACAGCAACAGAACCTTTCAGCCCTCTGAGTTACCATCATTGTGCGAAGAATAAAGGAACCGACCTCCTTGACAGCAGGAGAGACTGGGCTATCAAGAAATCTGTGAATTCCCTGCTGTAACAAGAATATAAAGCTCTCCATTCAGAGACTGTTCAGACTGGGTTTGAAATTGAAACACCAGATAACAGCATCTAAGCTGAAACACAAGATGTTCCCTCTTGAGCATCAGGAAAAACTTTTATACTGTGAGGGTGGCTGAGTGCTGGCACAGGTTGCCCGAAGAGTCCGTGTAGCCTCCATCCTTTGAGATATTCAGAGCCATCTGGACACAGTCCTGTGCAGCCAGCTCTAGGCAGCCCTGCTCGAGCAGGGAGGTTGGCCCTGCCAACCTCAACCAACCTACGACCGTGTGAGATTTCTGTAAAAGGTGTCAGATCCCCAAAAGAGAGCAGCAGATTTCCAACGGTCTTCGGTTAATACACTCGACTGATGGGAAAGGCTGTTTGTAGTTTTGTTTCAGGCAAAAATAATTTGAAGAGATGTGGTGTGGTATTGGCTGGAGAATCCTAGGAGTTGTCGTATCAGAAGTGGGATTTTAAAGGGTCGTTCCACATTTACCAAGAAACAGAGACGTGTGGACTTAACTGGGATATACAGATTGAGGAGATTTTATGACTCTTCTGCAATCACTGTACTCTAAAAGCAGATGAACATTTCATACCCTTAGGAACTGAACTACTGGTCTCATTATCATTGCAAAGCTAATCACCATTCCCTTCTATCTGGACAGCGATCTTTTCTAGGAAAAAAATACAATATTTTCTGTAATCTAAATGATTTATAATACTGAGAAAAGGCTTTGATCGGATTTCATTCTGTCTGAAAATATTCTGTTATCACTGCAAGTCCTGTAATGCAAGGTTTTGTAGGTGTAAATAATTTAAGAGTTATACATTTGCATGAAAAGAAAAGAGAACTCCTTCTTGCTACTGTCACACTTCATATGCACGCGGGATGAACGCTGCCTTTTTCCCAGCAAAGGGTGAAATTATGCAAAGCATAAATTTAATCTCAGCTTAATGATTGCCAATGATGTGACACCGACACTTAACAATAAGCTGAGTATTGTAAGTATTGATATTTAACAACTAAAACGTTGGTACCCTTGAGCACGTCCCACAGGAAAAAGAAAATGCACACACCAAAACTTCCACCTGACTTATAATTCTAGAGATCATATAGTGTAAAAAATAAAAAGAACCAGGAAGAAGACCATGGTTTACCAGTAGAAAGGCTATCAATTGTTGTACAAGGAGCTGATAAGAAGGCAGTCCTGGCACCAGACAGCTCATCCTAAATGTTGGGGTACATTGGATGTTGCAGCTACTTTGGCTGAGGGAAGAAAATTAAGAACACTGCCCATGTGGCAGGGGGTGGTGTGGGGGAGTGGGTTGGAATTTCTTCTTCTTTTAGTACTTTCTGATTGTCTGGTATGTTCATGAGGACAGATAAAGATCTATGAAATATCTACACCACGACTCTGGCCCATCTGCTGTTGGATGATGAGCAAACATGTCCCATGTGCTGGCATGGGGGCCAGCCCACATACAGGGAACAATTCCAAATACCCCTCACTAAGTTGTGCTGTGCAGTGTAAGATAGAACAAGGGAATTTCTTACTTCCAGATGTGTAGGAAGAAATTTCTCCAGGTCATGGAGAAGTTTCTTCATGTCTTGCAACATAAGAAAGGCTGTGACACCATTCCAGCATGGATAGCCACACCAAAAACACTGCACAGACCCCCTCTGAGGTGGGATCTGGTGTGAGTGCACCCCTCAGGCTCACCAAAATTATCTCATGGTTTAGTTGTTTAGGAAACTGAGCCCCTGCTGAAAGTCAATGAACTTGAGCTCTTAAGCTGATTACCTATTCCTGCCCTGCTCTGCAGAGAATAGATTGCTCAGTACAGTCCTCTGATGTTAGTTCTGCTTACTAACATCCAGTGCAACCTCACACCATATCATAATTAAAGTTGTCTCCTTTTATTGTTAAAAGATATCTGAAAACAATCAGTGTCAAATGAGATGCAAGGGCTTCCTGGACTAAAAACGGACAGAGATATCCTACTTTGACTTTGTTTTTCTTTTCTTTTTTAATCTGAGCATTTCATGAGGAACAAATTGCTCTTATTTTTGTTTACTGTTCAGGGAACAGGTTTTCTATATATATAATACCCCTAATTCATAACCATGTAGCTGATATGTACTTGTTATCTAGGGGACCAAACGTATGCACCTAACTCTTTGTAACACTAATTGCTGTGCTCTAGGTTGCAAGGTAAATCCTCTGTCCATAGGGAAGAAAATATCTTTCTCACTACCTTCAAAGCAGGTGAACACAAGACTAAATTTATGCAGAGAAAAATTCTTTCTTGATCTTATAGGGCTAAAATATAACTTCAAGGCTCAGCTCAAAGAAAGGGTAATGCAGAACAATCTGTCCCAGAGGGAGCACTGTGAGGCGTTCTGCTTCTTGGAAATGCTTGGAAGCATTTCAATGCCTGTGACTCTCACTGTACAAAAAGAATATCCCTGCATGCAGAAGACAGGCAGCCTGTGACTCGCTACCTGCCATCTTTGCTTTGTTACCTGGCATATGTGATTAAAGTGTCCCCTCAGGAGGCACTAACATCTTGAGAAACGTGTCCTGTAGGGCATTAGGGGGAAGGGCAGGAGTGGTGAGTATCTTCCTTTGACCACAGTTTCTTTGCTCAAAGATTGGCCTTTCAAGATCCCCTGAGAAATGGAGGCTATGCTCTCCCACTGCAGCCGTTTTTCCTTTCCATCCTCTCCCTTTGCATCCCCACGTAAGGATCGGGTAGATTTCAGCCTGCATTGATTCTTAAGTATTCACAACCTTCTTTTAAAATATGATAAAACAAATAACCCCTCATACAACAAAATCAGGATAGTGGAGGCAACAGAAATTAGAAAATAATCCACATCACACTCGGACCCTTTTGGTTTTGATTTTGTTTGTTCCACATCACATCCATACACATCACATCCATACACAGAGCTTTGTGGGGAGAGCAAGAGGGACAGTAAACTAAAAAGAAAGGCAGACTTATTTCCTCACTTCCTTTTAGTTTCATACTGTGCTACAGAGACTCATGGCACAACTAAAGCCCAAATCCACATTTCTAGTTTTGATTTTAGCATGCAAAAGTGATAGACGTTTTTAACAGATCTTTTTTTGCAGGAAGTCAGAGAAGAAGAACATGTTGAGATATTTCAACATTCACTGCTCTGTGTAAGGAGTTACTGCAAGTCAATTAAAAGAATCCATTAAAAATAGCTTTCCCTTGATAAAGGAGAGATGTCTCTCATTAGGACACATGGCTACGTTTTATAACCTCACAAGGAAACAGCACTATCAGCTAAACTGCCCCGGTTTACTTTCTTTTGTCTAATTCTGTAACACCCACGTGTCTTGCACAAGAATCTGCTACAATAGGTGCAGTGGAGCATTTTACAAGAAATTGTCCTGGGACCTGGTGTAGATGAAGGTAAAGAAATTGTATCCTAACTCAGGGGAAAATGAGAAAATTACCTGTTTAGAAAAAAAAAAATAGCTTATGTTGTTTTGGGACAAAAATCAAAACAGGATAACTTTGCAGAGAAGAGGGAGATATCACATGCAGAGCAGTAGAATTAGGAGAAAGTAACTTGGAGGAACCAATAGCATTACATGGAAACTTGGGGAGTTACGGTCCCCAAGAACATTCCTTGAGCTATGTCCCTAGAGAAGTGTCCCGGAGCCTTCTCAGAATAGGAGTCCTGCAGTGAGAATTATTCCAGGATGCATGCATGAAACAGGAATATAGGCATAGGGGCTTGCAAGAGCTCTTGCAACATCAAACCCACTTAAAAGTGAGAATTTACAGTGTAAATACTTGTTAACATTGGATTTTGTACTGAATAGGGCAAAAGAAAACATTCCATTTCTGGATGAGGTTAATACAGGAATTTTGAAGTACTTAAGTTTGACTTTACTGAATATTGACCTGCATCCTCTTTAAGCCACAGCAGTACTGCATGAGATTTGTAGTTGAAAGCAACTCATGGTGTCTGTGAGCTGGGCTCCTTCACTACGTGTGTTGTAGTACAACACATACATGCTAGCCCTTCAGAGACAGATTGTTTCAGTTCTATTAATTTTTTAATTTTTTTTTCTTTTGTTCAGATACTTCCTTCTAAAACTGAAATTGAAGATTTCTTTCACAGCTTTTCATCTTGTCAGGAAATGTAGGAGCTCTCTTTATAGCAGCTTTGCTGCTGTAGAGAGGGAAGTTTGAAAGATGCAGGTTGCAGGGAGATGTGCAATACTGCTACGTTTTCTGATGGAGCTCAGAGTCCTGTAGGGGCTTGAAATTTTTTTCTTTAAATCTCAGGGCTAAGAGTTCTCCGTAGGCAAGGAAGTTCACTGAAATGAGCACGTGTGAGGAGCCCACTGCTCAGAGAAGCTGCCTCTCATGCCATGTTGTGATCACCTGTACCTGCTCCATCTGTGATATCTCGATGGGCAATGCCTCATTCCACCAAGCTCTACCACAAAAATTGTAGCCATGGGGTTTTAGTGACATCAGTTTCTGAGCCAAGTCCATCGTCCCTGTTAGCTGGAGCATGACAGACAGGGTGAACACTGATGATGGGAGAGAGAGTAACAAAAGAGAAACTGAGATTTAAGTTTGATGTTCACACAGCAGCTCAGCTCAAGCTGAAAAAAAACCCAAGTCCATTCTGGTAACAGCACTAAGTTTAGTATTGCTCAGGCTACCCAGGCACAGCTTGATGTGGAGAGGCACTCAGGATGGGCACACAGAAGGAGCCTTCCCATGCTCTGCTGCAGGTCTTCCCAGGGTGTCCCCCTTGACCAGACGCTCTACGCACTACAGCCCCTGCTCCTCCACCATGTACCCCGGAGTTAGCTTTAGGAAAAGCTATGCACAAGTGACATCATCACGACCCTGTCCTTTCCTCATCAACCAACAGAAGGGACTGGGCTAGAAGCAGAATATGGACCCCCTGGGACTGTCAGGACATTGCCATATTCCCCAGGAGCTCCTAAGAAGGCCTTGCTCTACCTTGAGGTACATTTGTCAAAGTACCTGCACATGCTCTCACCTGGGGCTGGCAGAGAGCTTTTTAGCCATGACATAAACAAGCTGACTCTTTGACCCATACACATTTTCTGTTGTCTTCTGTGTGCATGGAGACTTTGCTGTAGAGCACAGGAAAAAGCATTATACTTCTGCCCATCAACCAACCAAGAGCAAGAACATGCCTTTGTTGTTTTTACAAAATATTGCCATGTTTTCATGTGAAGAAAACAGATCCATATTTCATCTTCTGAAAAATATAACGATTTTTTATTCCCCCCAGTTTGTCCTTACACAGTTCTTGTCACAGCATAAGAGCACACATTTATTTCCAGCCCGTGCTTACAAAGTCTTGTGGGAGTCACACAAGAATTCCAGCTACATAGAATTATGATTCTAGGGCCAGAATGTTTTTCCCTTCTCCATCAGCACACAGCAGATGTAAAACTGCCTTCACCACCCTGCTCCTGGGAATTTCTCTTACATTAATGCAAAGTCTGATATCATTTTTCTGGATAACAAAGCATACTGATCCCCAAAGAACCAATTCCTCTGGCCACACTCAGCGGCATGCCCTGCGCTCTTTACTTCTTGCAATATTAACATAAATTATGTTTCTCAGATATAGCAGTGCTGAATATTGCAACAGTTTTGTATCAGATGTTGGCTTTCAGAGAAAATCAGCACCTAACTGTATTCTCCTTTCAGTAGCAGAAGGTGTCTGGGCAGTTCTGACACGTCACCTCACGTAGTAGTTCACCAAGAAGCTAACAAGAAATTAATTCCAGGGCTAACCTTCTGCATCCATACAGTTAGGTGAAATCTGGTCTCAGAAAGGTGGACTTTAAACCTGACAGAAAATCCCTAAGGAGATAAATTATTCGCATTCTTACAAATGCAAATCCAAGTTCAGATGCTGTTTCTGTAATTCAGAGAGCAACGTCAGATTTTTCTCAGTTGATTTGAACTATGAGTTCAAGGACATTAAGCCAGACCCCTGATGCTAAAAGCCATTTGAATAAAGAGCTCATGTAGAAATAGCTGCAATGTCTGTTGTCTGTTTCCCACAATGTTCTGAGAACAGTAGATTCACTAAAATGCCTTTAAATTTTAAAGAGTAAGGTATTAAAATGAATAAAACACTACTGAATCTCAGTTGACCAGCTAAGATTTCCTTGTGGCAGAAAAAGACCAAACGAAGATGATTTCTTCATATCTTTTGATGTGAGAGAAGGCATAATGAGCTCAGCAGCATTACTTCCTAAGGAGAGACGTGCAGAAATTATCTCTGTTTTGCTTCATAAACTGTTAAACAAATATGTTTTGGATGTTAGGATAGGTGAGGCTTTAAATCTTATTGCTCTTTTGCTCTCTAGGATGTGCTTAGTTGAACTTACCTCTAAATTAATGGTGTTTTCTTCATTTTAGGACCTTGCTCTGTAAAAACTGTACTGGATCTGGTCAATATCTGTTCAGTTAAATTGGTTCTTCAATTGCAATTGAAATTTTTCTAGTGATTTTTAATTTTGGTCAGTGTTTTTATAGGCTGGTGCTGACAAGTAGAATTACTCGGGGAAGTTCGTGCTGTTTTGTCCTGGTTTTGACTGAGCTAGAGCTAAATTTTCCTCTTAGTAGCTAGAAATGTGCTGTGTTTTGGATTCAGTACGAGAATTGGCATGAGAAGAATGTTCATAATATACTGATGCTTTTAGTTGTTGCTAAGAAATCAAGGACTTTTCAACTTCCCATGTCTTGCTAGTGTGCAGGTGCACAAGAAGCTGGGAGTACAGCCGGAGCAACGGACCCAAATTGGCCAACGGAATATTCCATATGGTAAAATATCATGCTCAGCATACAGATGAGGGTTGGCTGGGAAACACTCTCTTCTGGGACTGCAGTTTGGGGATTTTCTCTCCTCTGGGATCACTAGCTGGGAATGGGCTGGGCATTGGTCAGCGGGTGGTGGGCAGTTACATTGTCCATCACTCATTTGGATATTCTATTATTACTATTATTATCATTATTATTTTAATTTTGCTTTATTTCAATTGTTAAATCGTTTTTATCTCAACCTATGAGTTTCCCTACTCCTACCCCTCCAATTCTATCTGCCATCCCCCAGGGTGGGGAGAGGGTGATGCTTGGCTGCTGGCAGAATTCAAACCATGACACCATTTTCATCTATAAGAATTTTTTGGTGCTTGTTAAGTTTTGGTGGTTTTGAGTTTATTAGCAACATTTTTGCAGTGAACTTTGTCCTTTTTGGACAAATCTTGGTAGTTTTTGGTTTCATTTTATTGTGTAGAAACGAAGATATTATACAAAGATAGAAATGAAGTGGCATTTAAGTAGTTTAACTACTTATTTCTCCACATCTAAACAAGTGAGGGAGATACTCCCTCATTCAGACTTGCTTTCGAGTATGGACAACTGGAGTCACCTCTATGGTGAAGATCACTTCCTACACAGCAGATGTCCATGCTTTTCTGCAGGACCTGCAGGGCAGGAAGGCCAGTGAGGGTGACAGATCTTCCCATAGGGCACAGGCTCATCTATTGTTCCTATCCCAAAGCGACAAAGAACAGTACACTGGCTGGTTTTAACCCAGCCCTTTAACCACAGTGAGGTTTTTCATAAGGAGAAGCTCAAGTATCTCAGGATCACACTGCAGGAGGCAGTGTTGGCACACTCCGCATCTTTCCAGAAACTTCTATAACATTTTCAGGTACCTTGAGTTCAAGTAACTAATGCAACAACTGACAAGGACAGCTTTATCTTGGCAAGAATCACTGGGTAGAGAGTGGAAAAGGTTCCTTCCTTTAGTCTCTTCCATTGCTAATGCCTGTTTAGTCATCAGGATGAACTAGTTCTTTGTTAACATATTAAATATTCTTTGCTGTGAGTAAATGGGTTCATTCAGGATGTCTCTACACTTGCCTACGTGTCTCTAGATGCACACTAACTATGTGCTTACCACTGAGCAAAGCCCTGAGGAGCCCCAGAGGAAGCCATACACCCCTCTCCAACAGTAACAGCTGCATGGAGCTGCCCGGAGAGATTTTCCCCGGAATCCCTTGCGATGTTAAGCGATGCCAGGCAGACTCTGGCAGAGCTGTGACATTGCAGAGATGCAGTGGACACCAAACTGTCTGACATCTCTGCCTGTACCTTGCTGATAGGGCCTGATGCTTTACTCAGCATTCACCCTGTTTAGGAGCTGCAGGAAATGTTAGAAGCAGAGGTAGGTACCGCATCAGCCGACCTTTCAAATGACACAGACCTCTCAAGTTTGCACGGTTCCTTCTGAGGTATGTCATTCCAGGTCCAATTATCTGCCATTGTCATTCTCCTCACTTTTCTCCATAAATAAATAAAGGAATAATCTTTTAGACTCATGGAATAACGGGTGATGTCTTTTCTTTTAATGACTACGTTTTTCCAAGGCAGTGGAAGAAAATTTGCCATGTTTTAGTCTTTCTGGCTCATTAACTCCAGAAATCTGATAATGGTTTTAATGCAGAAGAATAACATTAGGGTTTAAATGGGAACGAAAGAAAACATGCACAGGAATAAATTAACTTGTTTCACCCCCAAAATGGTTACTCACAGAGATTTGAAATTTGCATAGACAGGTGCTTTACAAACAAGTACCTGTGCTTCAGGTCTGAATAGTGAAAATGAGTGGGTCCCTACAGATGAGCCCTGTCTTAGGTGCCCTCTGATCTTGCTGTTTCTCATAATGTCTTCAGACGCAGAGGAGTGCAGGGCAGCTGCAGGGGGTTCAACATGGCACAACAGGGTCAGCAAGGCACAAAAGTGCATCTGTTGCTCGGACCATCAAATGCAAAGCAAGCAGCATTAAGACTTTTCATAAATAGGAACAGTCAGTGGATGTTATTTTCACTCCAACTTTTAAATCGACTGTTAGCCAAGAAATCCTGTGTTCTAACATGATTTTGGCTCCATTTTGGGTGTAAATATGTATTAGAAGCACAATCTCCAGGTTGATAGGTGAGTGTAACACATTAGCCCTTAACTATGATGGAAGTTGTGAATCCAGAAATGGTTCATCATCAGAACTAACCTTGAAGAAGCTTCAACCACAGGAAGGGTGGATTGAGGAGAGCTGTGGAAGATTATAGGAGGTGTGTCAGAAAGGAAGGAGAAAAGCACTCTGCGGCTTCACATAAGGAGCTTGACAGTTTAAACTGCAGCTGGAGCAGCTAAGAAGTCAAGACATAATGAGCACAAAATGAAACACAGAAGCATCCATCTAAACATCAGGAAACACTTCTTTATTGTGGGAGTGACTGAACACTGGCACTGGTTGTCCAGCATCCTTGGAAATATTCAAAAGCCACCTGGACACAGTCCTGGGCAACTAGCTCTGGACAGCCCTGTTTGAGCAGGGGCATTGGACGAGATGACCTCCAGAGGTCACTTCCAACCTCAACCATTCTGCGGCTCTTGAGATGCGGCCATCAGAACAACTAGAAAAGAGCTAATGTAATGATTACTAGTTAACAGTACCCAATAGGTATGCATTTGCAATGCACATGAGGACCTGTTTCCCAGTGACCTTCAAGTGTAACCTCAGCCAAAGTATACCTATAGCAGCAGAGCCTCAAAACTGGAAAGTTACAAGTTACATGGAGAAATTTAAGAGAAACTGTCAAGCTATGCAAAGACTAGAAGTGGATCTTCTAGATCCTCAGAAAAAAAAAATCCTGTGTCCAAGAAATCATTAGCCAATTAAGGTTTTATCCAAAATGCAGCTCCTAGTAAGGGCTGAGGAAACAAATTTATCTCCACTGTTCAGGCTTGGTAAAACTGTCAGCTCTGCGTGAAGAGCATGGCTGTCCAAATACCTTCAAAACATTTCTGTCACAGCCTTTCTGTCATAATGAGCAAGAAAAATAAACTATGCATGAAAAAATGTATTTGAAAGAAGATTAATTCTCCCAAAGTCTCAGTAAGGACCAAACAAAGCAGTTAATCTGTTCATCTATTCTCCATCCTTGCCAAGGTCTAAGCATACCTCACAGCGCAATGAGTTCCTGGGTGATAGATGGGCAGTAGCAGAACATTTTCCACTCCTAGGGAAAGGAACAAGGCTACTGCATTTATGTGCTTTCTTTAGGCCTGGAGAGTACTGAGGTCTTCACAGGACATTTTTTTTTGCCAGAAAAGAAAGTCAGCTGGAGGGGTGGTTTGGTTTGTTGGGTTCTTTTGAAGCATATGAAATATCCCATGGTATTGAAAGCACTGTTTAGCAGTGGAAGGAGGAATTCTTATGTAAATCAAGGAAGTTGCTGGTCCCTGGTCTGAGAAAGAGTGCCTGTGTTGGAAAGTGGAGCCTTGCTGTGGAGCTAGTCCTCCAGGGGCATCAGGAAACAGGCTGAAGTCACAGGCTGGGTGCACAAGAGTGTCAGGAACAGGGAGAAAGGCAGCAGCTGCTGAGTTTGCCAGCTGAAATCTTACTAAGGTAGGGTACACATCTGTGTTTCTGAATGCTTATCCTCTTCACATGCTTTGTCCTGGAAGATTTCCAGTTGCTCCAAGATGTACCAAGAGAGTAAGGGATCTCCAGGTAACCCAAGTCTACAGGGCTGCAGTGAGCTACTCTGTGCCTACCTTAAAGGTAGCAAGCAGTGCTAGCTTTAGAGACTGTGTGCCCCCCTCCCCACTGGTGCAATTGGATCTCTAACCCTTATAAGCATATCTGAGGCACCCATCACTGCAATGCAATCCCTTCTGATACTAAATCCTTGTTGTGAGGAAATTTGACTCATTTTAGGAGTGTCCTACTCCACCAGGCTCATCCCCTTCATAGGGGTGGGAATTCCAGGTGCATCCCCTGGATGAAATACCCTGCTCTGCAGCAGGACACTAATGTGGTGACAAAGTATAAGGTAACTGTGGAAAGGCAGCAACATGATGATTACATCATGCTGATGACTTGTGATGCCTCTACCCCCTACCTGAAAGAACAGGAACACCAGCACTTGCAGAAGTATCAGATTCTTCATCAGATAGAAGTGCAAAGTCTGAAACATGTTGCCAGTTTTGACTCAAAGCAGACTAGCTTTTGGAATTTCGACCTGTACATCCCTGGCAGGGGCTAAATCAAGTTTGCTGCTGGTCCAGTAGCTAAAGCAGTTACTTTATCTGCTCCTTTTGGAGTGGTATCGCTGCACTTTGGCGGGATCTGATTAAAAAAATGATTAGGGGAAAATGAACAAAACTATGACCTGTCCATCCTTGAACTGCCCAACACAGGATTGGCTGGCAGGAACTGCACTTCTGAACATAACACCTGGGGATAATTCAGGGGTCAGGATGTGCTAGGGACCATTCCCAGTTAGTAATGCATCCCTTTTAGCTCGGTGGGGGATTTTGCCAATGTACTTTACTTTCCAAGAAGGCATTTCTGAGGGTCACTGGCAATCATGAACTATGGGGGATGTTGTCCTTGTCTTGGCTCAGGTGGGCAGCTGTGTCTTAAAAAACAGACAATCAAATTCCTCTGGTTCTCCAAGCCATAGTGAGTACCACAGTGTCTCGGGAAAACCCTTTCTTGCAGCAAAGGTTATATAAGGCTTGTGAAAACCCTGACTAAGAAACCTGTTCCCCTTTTAAAGATCAAGTGGTGATATCTTACACTCATGAAAAGTGATCCATAGGCAACTGCTTCCTCTACTTGTTCAGCAAAGAAGCCAGTTGCAAATTGGGTTTACACAGTCCCTGAACTCCTTGGCGTGGCCACGGGCAGAGAAATGACAGTCTGCATCATAAACACAGACCATCCACTTTCCTTGCCCTGCTCTTGATTCAGAAGTCAGCTGAGTGCTTGGACCTGTCACAGTAGGAAGGCACAAAGCACAAGGACAAGGCACAGGTCCTTTGGTATCCACTCAAAGGTTGTAGAAGAGAAAAAACTGGACATAAAATCATGTCTAGCTTGGACCCTAAGCAATCTACTAGTGGTGAAGGCTTCTAAGGGCAGACAGAGCAGAGGTTCTACCATCAAATCTGGCTCTTTCTAGTCAGCTGAACTGGAAGGCAGTGCTGAACCACCCAGCATAAGACCCAGCCTGTGCAGGGCCACCCACCCCTCCTAGCTGGGAAATTAGACTGAGACTCTGTTCAGAGTGTTTGCTGCCTTACTATGATTCTGGCCTCCAATAGCTATGCATTGAAATGGCATTTCTCACCTGCCTCCAGGAGTATTCAACGGCCACCTATGTGATGTACTGTCAAATGTAAAATAAGATTGTTAAAAATGACTAGTGACACCATGCATCTGGTTTTGAGCACCTGCTCTAAGGTGACTAAAGAAATTTCATTTCTTTAGAAAAGGAGGAACAGCAACAGAAGTATGCCTTTTTTTATCAAACGCACAGAAACTATATTTAGGAAAAGAAATCACTTAATATCAAGCTTTAATATTGCTAAAGATTGAAGGTTTTCAACTCTCCTTGAAGACAAACAAAGAACAAAAAAAAAATCCAACTTTTGCTTAAGAAAATACATTTTTTCAAGCAGTTGGACAATTGGATTTGGGGAAGAAGGGAAAAGGTCTTTTCAGCCAGGTTGCTGAAAGGAGCTCACTCATGCAAACAGAGCTTTCTTGTTGCTGCTGGATTATTTTTCTGCTAAAGGAAGCATATGGAGAAGGATAGGATGACAAAAACCTGCTTTATCACCTCAGTAAAGAAAAAAAAAAAAAAAGCAATGCTTGCTGTGCTCTGGAAAGCAGAGTGGGTGGGTGGCCAGCGAAGGACAAAGGGAATTCTGAAAGCCTCATTTTCCCAGTCAGCATGTGGCAGACCTTGCTAGAGGCTCCTCAGCTTACCGTGGCAAAGTAAAAGATCATTCAGCAGCTTCTGAACACCCTGGCTAAGTAGGCAGGCACAGTGACCAGAGGTAGAGGGAACTGTGAGTTATTTATGAGACAGTTCCGTACGAAACTCTATTTTGTTAGCACAAGATATCCCCAAATCAGATGTAACCTAGAGGAAGCTAGGCAGTAAATAAGGCAGAGGATTAATTTGGTACAATACACTTTGTTCAAACTGTATGCCAGTAGGCAATCGGTGGCTGCCTGGAAAGCTGCTGTCTTTGTGACAGAGAATTAGGAGGAGATGTGCTTGTTTCAAGTGCTTCAGGTTTTTTGGAAAATGGTGGTGTTATCAAGCAGCTTGCTGGAGATATAAAAGAGTTCTCTTTCGTGTGGGATGGAGCTGAACAATGGGACTCTGCCACAGGGTACTGAGAAGGCCAAAATATCAGTGCACTCAGAAAGTCAAACAATTGCTGGAGAATGAAAATACCGTAGCTGTAGTTCAGATGCACCTTTCTACTCTAGAGATATCTAAGCAGCTTTTGTCTCAAAATGAAGAAATTATGACAGGGAATAAGAATAAGCTAAGGAGCAATAGCCAGGAATGTAAGCTTTGCTTTACTGGGTGCTGCTGGAGACACAGCTCTCTGGGCAGCCTTTTGGTTCAAGCCACTGAGTTTGTTCTTCATTTTGTATATTCTCATGGGTGAGAAAATATCAGGTACTCGTGTGAATATGAGACACGAGTTGTCCTGAATGTTTCAGACGTGTTCAGCCACCAGAGGCTCAGCTCACATCCAGCCAGTGGTAAGAGCAGCACGTATGCAGAGTTCATAGAGACCACTATTCATGTGGTGCTAACAGCCATCTGTGAAGACCAAGTATCCAATGTTACAGACCACTGTCTACAAAGTAAGCAAGTTTACCCTTCATTTGAGCAGTCTTGTGGGGTTTACATGGCCTGCAAGAGGTTTAGAGTAGGTGGGAGGACATTTTAGGCACTCGCTATTAGGGTTGTAAATCTTCCCAACAAAATTTTGTCAATGAAATAAGCTCCAGGAAAAGCTTATTAAAGTTACCCCAGTTACCCAGTCTGCCTTGACTTGAGCACTTGAAAAGATTCACTGATCCATTCATAGCCTATATATTTAATTCATTCCCCCACAAAAACCCCAAAGAAGGTGAAATTGCATACAGACCAGTCAGCAGGTTTGGTGTTGGTGTCTGTGCTTTGTTAATTGAAGCCTGCAAGAGGTCAGCTGATAGAGATCTAGTTTTGCACAATTCACAGTTTGTGAACGTGCAGATGAAGCTGAGTGCAGAGTATGCACAAACATTATTTTTTATGAAAACATTTGCCTGACAGCTGCCTTTTCAAGAGGAAGAAGATACAAGCTCATTCCGGTTTACAGTGGATGGAGGAAACAAGAAATCCCTTCTGGTGTTTGGGTGGAAGCCAGACGTGAATGAATGAAAATGTAGATCTACATTTTTCTCCCACTGACAAAGGATGTACATCTTCTTCTCTAATTTGGTGCAAAGAACAGGCTATCATCAGCTGTTTGAAAATCCAACCAGATTTTTTGAAGGAAGCTTACCATTTGTGGATTCAAGAAGCACGCTAAAATCCCATCACAATACAAGGCTTGGGAAATCTTCCCTCAAAATCTTTCTCAAGATTTAAGAAAACACCTTGGGGAAAGAGATGAACCATTCCTCTAATGAACGATTGTTCAAATTACAGTGGAATAAGAATTAGTGGGCAAATAAATAAAGCCGTTCCTACCATTTCAGAACTTGCATTTTGCTAATTATGAATGTTTCAAGTTCTGCACTAAATTTAGGAGCTCTGTGTGAAATCTTGGCTCTGTTGAAGTTAATGGGAGTTTCTGTCATTTCGAGGAGGTTCTAAATTTAGCTAAATTAATTTTCTCCTCAGTAGCTCGGTGCCTTCTCATGGTTTTGCTGAGAGTAGCCAAAACTACATATCCTTGCATGAAATATTAACAGCCAGTGTTTTTGTTATTTCACATCACATGTTTGTTTGAGCCAATATTTAATTATTGTTTCCCACAATTTAGTTTGTTTCCATAGATCCGAGAGGGGCCTTTACAGTTTGATAACTCTGAGCATGCTCCTACAAAACTGACTGAATATATTCAGTGCTGAACACTTAAAAGTCTCAGTCATAAAGGACTTCAGAGCTTCTCAAAGCAGAGTGTTTAGTGAATTACTTGCAAAACTGTGTAGTTTTGACTGTCCTCCAGTGAGATTCTCTCTACTAGGAATCCCTGCTACTCTGGATATTCTTTCAAATCCTCCTAATCCAGTTTTTTCCATGCTAGACCCTTCTCTCCTTGTGAAAGGGGAGACCTTCAGAGATGGAAGAAGTTTGGTAGCTGGTTTATTTTGCATTTTCATCTGAATTAGGCTGGCTGAAAATTGTAAGTTATGTCACAAGCTGCCAAGTGTAAAAAAATCTTTCCTTGATCCTTAGAATTTTCACTGGTGAAGTTGGGGCTAAATCATGTAACAGAAAGCAAAGACTTGGGGAAGTCCCTAAATAACCTGCATAAAAATAGAGCAGTAAGAGACAGTCATAATGGCCAAACTGTAATATTTTATGATGCAGAGGCAAGGAATCAGACGCTGTGGGGGGACAGACTCAAGGGAATCACTTTTATCTTCATAAAATGTTATTTGGTAACAGGAAAATGCAATACAAACTGTCAACATTTTAGTTCCAGGAGCGTTGGTGAAACACATGTCCAGTCCAGGAAAATTCAAAAGGGATTTTTTTTTCTGAAAAATGCAGAGAATCACGAGCTTTCTCTGCATTGTACAATGAGGAGCTGTGCAGGTACTCTCAAATTAACTCAAAATGAGATAGTATAACAGTTTGCCTCCTTTAGGAGCTAAACCAATTAGTGCCACAAATGCATCCATGATGCTGCTGGGATTTTAAGCTGATATCTTTTTAATTTGATTTTGGATCTAGGATTTCTATTCTGTCTTCTCCTGCCACTATAATAGCTGTGTGCCTTACCACCAGTATTAACTTTTATCCGTAGTACTGCAGGTAGAAAAGGCAAAATCATCTTCTATCCTTTGCAGAGGATAGATTTAGAATGAGGCATTTAGGAACCTAATTTTCAGTGATATTTCTAGATTTGTCTGTTAACAGCTGCCACAAAAAAAACCCATAGAAAGCCGAAGCTGAAAGTTTGCAAAGCTTTGCAGCCAGACCACACCAATGAACTCAAACACGCCAACAGGTCCCAGATCCCCAAGTGTGTGCTATGCTCTCAGGCATGCTGTCTTCAACCCAAATTTCAGAAATCTGGAGAGATCTTGGAGGACATGTGACGTGTCTGTCCCTTCTGTATCATTTTTCCAGCATTGGTTATTAACAGAAAAGGACATTGGGTTAGATCTCCAATATGACTCAAAATTTGGTATTGTCTGCAGATTTCTTGTCCAAATATAAGGTGGGGGAATCCAGAGTCTGGTGTCAATCAGACCTGCATTTTGGCAGCTTCATCCTAGCTGGTATTTGGAGAGGAGGCTGTAATAAAATAATGTGTATTTCTTTTACAGATGGGTAGCAAAGGTGAGGGTAGTGACTAAAGTAACTGCACGTGATATGTTCAGTAAATACAAAATACAGAGGTGGAGTTAAGCAATTAGAAGTCTCCTAAGACTGATCCAAGCTCCCTGCTGTCCATGGCTGTTAAACCTGGACCTCCTGCACCACCCATGAAGAGATCCAGCTGCCACAACACACAAGTCTAAGTTTGCTGTCCCACCTGCCTCTATTCATAGACTTCATAAAAGTCAAAACCTGTCATCTTGGGGAGTGAAGGTTAATTGTTCATCACTTTCATAAACTTGGATCCCTCTTAAGTAAGCTGAATAAAGCCCTGTCAGTTTTCCAGCCAGCAATTTTGTCCAAAGATATTTTATCTATCTTTGTAGTCAAATCTGGTCCTTCTCCTTCCTGACTTCCCCATCATACAAGGAAAAAAGGAGAGCAAATCTTGAGATCTTACTTTAGCTTTTAAGTGTCTTAATTCCATATCCATCATATCAGAGAAAATGTTAAGGGATCTAGTGAAGGTTAAAAGCATTTAGGCACTAAGAGTGTCTTGCCAAGAGAAAATGGTAAGAACCCAAGGAGACCTTGATCTTTTTATAAATTGACTCTCCTGCAAATTCAGTTTATTGACTTACCAACTGATGCAGAGTGCAGCAGGGATTTTCCTGCTACAAGTTTTGTTTAGAACTGACAGATCCCAGCAAAGCCAATCTGGGCTTAATTCTGTTGATACTGATGTAACACTGAAAAGATGTTGAGATGCTGAACTGACCTCTGTGTGCAGTAACAGCTGCATTTCACAGTGGAGTTTGGTAGTAGTAACACCGAGTCTCACCCAGATAAGAATCTTTGAAAACATAAAATGTGGGTTTGCCTCCAAAGTTTAGGGCTTGGTCTATCACTCATAAAAAAGAAAGATGTGATTCAAAAATTCACTGTGGTGAATACATTAGACCAGCTAACCCAGAGCTAGATGAGCTTTTTAGGTGTACAATTTGTTTACTGATAAATACAGTTCTTGAAGGTGGCTTAAATTCCTAAAGAATTAAAAATAAATAAATAAATTCAGCTACACACCAAAAAAAAGTAAACTTAGGATGCGTTTCAAGTCTGTTTGTTAAGGAACCCTCCTGACATAGACTCATCAGCTCATTCTGAAACTAACTCAAAGTTCAGCAGATTCAAAATGAAGGAATTTTTAACTTGATTTCAATGTCAGAAAATATAAACTGCCCCCCAGATACTTAATTTAAGGTGTTCTACTGGTTTTCCATGGAAGCAAAAAGGGGGTTTTTTTGTCATTAATGAATTTAGAGTCTCTGTAGGCATAAATATTTCATGTGAAATTGTTGCTATTCCCAAAACTCAAATCACCATTCTAAGAGTAGTCCAGGGAAGACACAAAAACTCCTCCTGAATTTGGTGGGAAAACGGCTTCACCAAAGCAGATCTAATCTTATTTAATGGAGCTGCTGGACTATGCTGTAAAATGCCCAGGTCTTAGTCCCTGTACATCTAAGAGACCTTTTAAATCTTCTCTGCCTTGTGTTTGCTCCTTCCTCGGCATGCTTTATCCTGTTGTCAGCTTAGGCAGGGACCACTGTGAACACCACTGAAAAGACCGAGTAATAGGAGCCCATCCAAAATGTGCAGAGCAATATTTATAACCTTGCAAGGCAGGGATGTAACCAGATGCATGCTCTTTCTTACTGAAGCTTTAACTGGACCTTGGGGAACAGGTTTCACCACAGTATTGAGGTGTGGTTGCTTGTACTGTGCCTGTGAAACACGGACCAAACTTACTGAATGAAGACAAACATCCATGACATGAAGTACAGCTGCTATAGACTCATCTCCAGGAGGGAGTGACAAGCTTCATCTGGGGCTCATGCAAAGAAAAAAAGATTTTCTGCACATCCTACTGAAGTAATTTAACAGGGCTGAAGCTGAAGACACGCTGAATTCCAACTGTAAGAGCTGTGAAAGCTCAATATACTCCCCAGTCAGCCCTGAGCTGTGCAGCAGGTTGAAATAAAGCAAAGAAGAGAGGGTAAAAAATATAGAACAAAAAATATTCAGTATTGCTACTGTTCTAATTTATTGTTTGGAGAAAGAATTTGCAAGATAATGATATTCCTCTCAGCCATGAATGACTCAGGTTTTGTCAATGAACAGCAGTACTGAGCCATTTTCAACCACTGATATCTTGATAAATCAGGAAAAAGACATAAATCAGGAAAAGAGATAAATTCAAACTCTCCAGGGAGTGACACCAGGCAAGGAATGTCATCCCCACCTCCCTGCTGTGCCACACTCTGCAATCGTACAGAAATGTGGGTGACAGCAGTGTTTGTATATGAAATGAAAGAGGTGGAATTTAGGTGGCTTTCATAGAAATGCTTTCATTGCTGACTTCTGCTAATGTCACTAATATTGAGATTGCAAAGACACTGAGGAAGGGCCCTGGACTCTGTGAACATGAGAGTAACAATGAATTGAGTAATAACTTCCTAGGAAAAGTGACACTTTATCTTGTTTTTCTCTATGCAATGATTTAGGGTTGCCCAGTGTTTGGTGTTCTGTCAATCAGAGGTAGTTTTCTGCCTGGAAGAGATATTCAGATACAGCTGACACTTGATTTACCTCTGGAGAGAGGCCCTTGATGCCAAGCACAGCAGCAGGGAAGGGACATCAAAGCTGGATGTGAACCACAGCAAGTACCTAAGAGCTCAGTCACCAGCAAGAGGAAGACCCGTTCCAGGACAATGCAGGCTATGTGACATCCAGCCTGCTGAGAGCCTGGGCAGCCAGGAACAAGACAGTTGCTTTATTTTGACCTTCCTTATCACTGTCTGTCCTGACTGCCTAGGAGCCCCACGACTGCATAGGGTGCTGCATGGCCACGGTAAGCTCTCCAGTTCATGCCAAACACTTATATTATAAAGCTGTAGAGGGCAGCCTGAATCCAGCTCCCATTTGTCTTCATTTCATAAAGAAACCAGGTCTGGCAGTGTTGAATATAAGGTGCTCTGCCCCTGAACTCAAGATACTACGCAGAGATCTAAGTCTTCAGTACATCTGAGCAAAGCCCCTATTTTACCTCTTTGGAAAGCCCTGGGCTGACTGTGATTCCCACAGGTAAGTAGATCACTTCAGCTGAGGTAGTCCAGCCTCTAGTTCTTTCTGGCTTGGCTCTTTCTATTGAAACTGCCAACAAAAGAACTAACTGGAGCATCATTCATTGATGTGCTGAGACACTCTCAACCAGGAAAGAAACGGGGAACATTTAATACTCCTCTCTGGACACCTTCTAGAAGATAGAAATGTCTGATTGTGGCCAATCTGGGTCAGATTTGATTCACTTACTCTAAAAAAAAAAAAAAAAAGCCTTCCAGGTCCTAATTACAAAGCTCAGACTACATGAAAACCAAGTCCATTTCACACCAGCAGGATTGTTTGGAGTCTTACAAAAGTGCAGAGGAGGGAGAAAGGTTTGAAGATCAAGGTAAAAGCAGAGGTCACAGGTACAAAGAAATACAGAAGGGACATAGGATACAATCAAAAAGAAACAAACAAACAAAACAAAAAATCCCCACAACAACCCAACCCAAACCCCCAGAAACCCAAATTAGAATTCTCTTTAATTTTTTATATTTTCTATATCTCTTATTTATTCTCTGAAACTGAAAAGACGTTGAAGAGCTATTCTTCCTCTATCAGGAGCAAAATACAAGAATGGAGGCAATCATGATTATCTCCTCTTTCCTTATCTTCCAGGAAAATACTGGTTTTACCAAGCTGTGTGATATGTGTTCTCGTTCATAAGAGAGGTTTCATACTGTGTGTATCATCATAATATCAGGGTCAACAAGGGCATGAGCCAATTTGATTTGCAAACTGTCTTCCTGCTAGGCTAGGACTTCAAGAGAGCAGGCTTTGCTCTGCAGGTCCAAGAGCACAGTCCATGCCTTCTGTAAGCCTCAGCTTCTCCTAAATCTTATCAGTTCAGTTGTACAGCAGTTCTGTGAGAGAGAAAATCATCCCATACAGACCCGGAAAATACTACTTGTAGTCATAAAATTATCTAATCTTGTAAGATAGAGGAAATCCTTTGCTTTAACCCTCACCCTAAAGCATTCACCACACTCTAGGCAATTTCCTTCATCCTTTTTGGAAAGTGAGCAGGTTACAAAGGAAGACCCACAGATTTGGTATGCAAAGAGCTCCTTGAAGAAGATGCATTATGTTAATAAAGAACAGGAGATCAAAACAGTTCCCTCCTTTGCATTCCTGCTTTGGAAAAAAACCCAAACCATTGCATATGGCATTCAGGGACCAGAACCAAAGATTATCCTGTAATAAAAAGTTAAAAAAGAAATAAAAAAACGAAGATGAAGAAGCAGCTTTGACCACTGACCAGCACGGCTTCTTCTATTGCACTACCTTGCATATGTAATTCCTCTCCCCTACCCTTCCCACATCCCATGATTGTAATGAAGGTGCCAACCTACACTTTGGATATTATGCTATGCCTGCAGTGTCTGTAACTGCTCTGTAAATACTGCAGCTGGTTGTGCCATGAAAAGAGACACCAGGGTGAGGAGACAAAATGCAAACACAACAGTTTCCTATACATAAACCTTGAAAACTTTTTTAGTAGTGCAGCATGAAACTTTGTGTTAGAAAGTGAGAAGTCTGCCTTAGCTGTGAAGATTAAAAACAGTTGGGGAGTTCTCTGTCCCAGCAGATGTTGGACTCTGTCATGGTTTGGACCCAGCCGGGGGGGATGTGGTTATGCCTGCACTCAATTTTTAATATCTTGACCTTGAAGGAAGCCAGTTTCCTTGCAATTGATTATTTT
>JANHFX010021501.1:0-13425 GCA_027560015.1 Chloroceryle amazona | reverse complement strand
CTTTCTTGTCATCCAGGGCAATTATAAGTCCCATTGGATTCTTGCGGCTATGGAAAGAGACACTTTCTGTCTTACATGTATCACAAATACCTGAATAGACTTCATACATCCTCCACGTTCATGCTAAGAACATGACACTCGACAGGATTGCAATACTTTGAGAATTGCCTTAGGTTAGTCCTTGTTTGCATTTCATCTTCATGTATCTGGGCCAAAATACATGTTAAGTTTACGAAATGCTATGCAAATAAACCTGTAATCAATCGTTACAGTTGAAAAACCACCACAAACACCTGTGGAGATGAGGGGTGGCTTACATTAATTGTTGCCGTATTTCAAGGTGAAAATACTAAATACATTGGCTGCTCCTGATATGAAATCTGAAAATCCTCAACCCAGTCTTGAAAAAACCAAACCCATAAAGCATTCTGTTTTGAAGCATACCTTGCAACTGTTGTGTTAGCTGGCTGTTGAGTAGGGTAAATGTAGCCTCCTCTCAAATGGAGTCCCATTTTGTCTGCTGGCAGGTGCATATTGGTCCATTGTTTTCTTACTGAAATTTTTGCCCCCTTACTCAGAAGGATGTAAAAGAGAATAGGTACATTGCATTACTTGCTGCTCTGAACATTTTTTCCTGATTTTCATCTTCATGCTTCCTTTTAGAAAAGTTGTAAGTTCTGTAAATAGCTGTGTGCCAATGGGCACATAAAGATAAACCAGCTGCATATCAACATGATCTAACATCATAAATCAGCATCTCATACTTAGTTTTGGCTCAGTCCATGCAGAAAGCAAGTCCTCTCAGGACTGCAGAAATGAGATTAGGAAATTATAATTGCAGATGGTGTATTATTATAATTATTGCATTTTATTTTATTTCACACAGGGTCTTCACCATAATTTCCACTCAATATGTCCTCCCATCTCCTGCATTATGTTTCACACCTTTGTCTCAAAGAATCATAGAATACTAAATAAATTCTAAATAAAATAGGTAGGGTTTGGAAGAGACCTCGGAAGACCATCGAGTCCAACCCCCCTGCCAGCGCAGGAACACCCAGGACAGGCCACACAGGAACAGATCCAGGCGGGTTTTGGAAGTCTCTAAAGAAGGAGATTCCACAACCTCTCTGGGCAGCCTGTTCCAGGCTCTGTCACTCTCACAGGAAAGAAGTTTTTCCTCACACCGAAATGGAACTTTCTTGTGACAAATGTCTCTCATCCTATCACGGGACACTACTGAAAAGAGACTGGCCCCTTCTACTTGACACCCACCCTTCAGATATTTGTAAACATTCAGAAGATCCCCTCTCAGTCTTCTCTTTACCAGGCTAAACAATCCCCAGGCTATCAACCTTTTCTCCTAAGAGAGATCTTCCAGTCCCTTCATTATCCTTGTAGCCCCCTGTTAGACTCTCTCTAGTATTTCCCTGTCCCTCTTGAACTGAGGAGACCAGAACTGGACACAATACTCCAGATGTGGTCTCACTGGGGCAGAATAGAGTGGGAGGAAAACCTCCCTGGACCTGCTGGGCACACTCTTCTTTATGCACCACCATTGGCCTTCCTGGCCACAGGGGCACATTGCTGTCCCAATTGTGTCCTTTCTTGAGGTGTTGATTAATGCACTTACCCCACTATCCTTCATCCCTTGTCTCAGTTGCATGTTTTACTTTAGATGTCTGTCACCAAAGCAGGGATAACAATCTTATTTTGTCATACAGCCATTTAGAAAATCCCCCACAGTACTCTGCATTTACTTACCGTATCGTACTCGTACCATACTGCATCAGGAATATATGCTTGAATTCTATCCACACCCTGAAAGGTGAACCAAGAAACAACTTTCACATTTGAAGGCAACTTATTCAAATACACTAAATTTTCCAATAAAACTAAAGTTCACACTGAGAAAATCGTTGATAATTCTCTGTTTTGCTGTTTTCTTCAATGGCTTTTATGATGGTGTCCAGAAAGGAAGAGTACAATTTCTGCAAAGCTACTGGGAGGCAACTGATCAACTACTCTACAATGTAGCAGCTCATTGTATGCAGTCCAAAGGCACACTTCAAATCCAGTGGCTTAGTTCATATACACAAACACCTCTATTATCTTATTTATCCTCACATTTTTCTGGGCTGGCATCATTCAGATGCTTGCATTTTATGTATTTAAAAAGTGGTTTGTGTTTCTTTTTGGTACAAATGTTACTGGCATTAACAATCATCAATTAAAAGATTCTACCACAGAATAAGCCACAATCTATTTGTTTTCTTCTTACCCCCCAGAATCTTGTTGACTCTAAAGGAAATTCAGAGATGATACAAAGTTAGATACAGAGTATCAGAGCAGATGACTTTGACTCCCTAGAGGACTAGAAATTAGGAGTGGGATTTAATAACTGAAAGTGCAAGATTTCCCATTTTGGCAGTGATAAAAATGTGCTGTGGGCTCTCTCACTGGAAACAATAAATGAAGGAGGAAAGGAAAAAAAAAGAAGCAAAACTCAGGCTTGTTAGGAATCCATCCACAGCCATAACTCAGTAATGTGATGTACCCATGGAAAAAATAAATAAATCTAAGGATTTAGCAAAAAAGCCACCCGTGTTTCCACTGGTGATAGAGCTGTGCTAATGCTAATCAACACAGCCCTCTGCAATTGCAGTGCCAAGCATGTTTACAGGTCTGGTCAAGACAGAAGAGGTCAGATGAGAATAGGATCAGAGCATATTTCCTGGGTTCCTCAGGGAAATGACAGAGCCTATTTCTGTGTTTCAGCATAAAAAAAGGAGAGGGAGTGTGATTTCAGCAGGAAATACATATATAGTGGAGGAGCTATATCCTTTAAGCTAAATAACAGAATTGTCACAACACTGAACAACAAAGGCTGAAAACTGGAAGGTGGTTTCCAATCACAGAAATAATGGAGTGACAGGAATCATGTAACTTGAGGATTTTATGCTGCAGTCCCTTGTCAGAGAAAAAAAGCTGGAACTGGTAACTCAACGTGACCCCACAGATATCAAAACAGCCAAACCTACTGGGTCAAGTACGGGGGAAATAAGCAGCCCAGGACCCCACAGGAACTGCCTATCCACACTCCACGTCACTTCATCAGAGTAGAACCTGAGCACATGGAAAGACATAGAAAGATAGAGCAGTTAACTGTCTTTTTATAAATGATACCACCAGTAGCAATCCCAATATTTCAGGGTACTGAATGTCTAAATCATGACAGGACAGTGTCATATTTTGTGTATCAGAATGTGTCAAAATTGGCTTTTTTGTTTTGTTTTGTTTTTTTTTCTTCATCTAAGGCAATCTGAAGATGAGAAGAGCGGGTCTTACTAGCTTAGTTGGTGTTCTCTACACATGTGAAAACGTAGGTGTGCATGTGTTCTTGGCACTGCTTATTCAAGAGTTTCCAGGCAAGCAAACATATATTCTCATACATAAATAAAACATATATTCTCATATATGAATCTACAGGAGAATAATAATTTTGTCCAGCTGACAATAATATCTCATAGCAACTTGTTAAGAGTTCCTGACAATAACATAGGAGCATATGAGAAATTATAGATGTTTTCTGATTACTCTTCTGATTACTCCAAAATGGTATTCCATGAACTGAGAAGTTTTCTCAATATATTCTAATGTCTATTTTCACAGACTGTGTGTTTAGAAAATCCCTAACACCATGTAATGTGTCTGAGGTTTTTATTCCTTCTAAAACTATCAAAAAGTCCGAGGGATAAACTTACTCATGTAAAACTGGCCGTACAACAGTGTTGCCTTGCGTATGAGCTTTGTAAAAGAGTGTATACAGGTAGGGCAGCAAAGTGTAGCGAATGTTCAAGTAATACTTGGAGGTGTTCACCAAGACTGAATCAGGTCCAAATGTAGCTGGATCCTGAGGCTGAAAACAAATATCAGATTATTTATTATTATTTATTATCATGCAGAAAAAATTCTGAGAAGTATGTGAAAAGTCACTGCTGCTTAAGAGAAGCTGAAATTCAGTGGTGCACATCTGCACATGCTAAAGGGAATGTGGTAGCGTAACAAGAAACATTTTTATAAAAGAAAGGACAACTTACTATGAATCCTTCTGCATTGTGATTCCTGGAAAATGGGTAAAATGCTCCGACTTGCATCCATCGTCTGCAAAGTTCTTCTGTGGTGTCGTCAAAGAAACCACAAATATCTGCTCCAATCTTTAAATAAAACCAGAATGTCTTGGATGTATAGTACGCTGCACTTCTAAGCTCTACAAAGCTGCTAGTTTTCAGAGATGCATTAACTGCTAGACAGAGCAACCGAGCCATTCAAGACATTTGTGCTTTTCTTCTTTCTAATTCGACACTGTTGCACAAAAAATTAAACTGACTACTAGATAACACTGCCCATAGTTCTCTTTCTTCCAAACGCTGACCTTCCTGTTTGGTGCTAACACACAGACATTAAGAAAAAGCTCAAAGGTCATACAAATTTAAATCATGGAAAAGTATTTGGCTATTTCCCATATAAATGGATATCTCTATTTCATTTGAAATTATAACAAAACCAGTGAAGCATTTCACATCATCACTAGTGTTTAAAAGTTATGAGAGGTAGAAGATATTATGTTTGTTACTCGCATTTATCTCACCATACACACACAGCCAGAATAATCAACTTAAACTAAAAATCAGTAAGGAGGGGGAATAAAATTAAAATCAGATTCCTAAAGGGGATTAATTTGGAGCTGAAGGTGTAAGATGGTTATCTAGAGGGAGTTTGATTGGATCATCTGTTATCAGAGAGGTAAAGCTACTTTTTATCCATGTGTTTTGAAAGGATGTCACAAACTAATGTCATACATAAGGAAATCCAAAAAGGTTAAATTCCAGCATTCCAGGTATTGCCCATTTTAAGTGTTCCCATGTTGCTGCATTATCTCCCAGCCAGTGTCCTGTGTGCTTTCCTGATCCAACAAAAGTAGACCTTGAAATAAGGAAGCTTCGTTTTCCTGGAAACACAGCTTCGATGGCTCTTAAAAGGAAATGAGACTGGAATTATGCAAAGGAAAAAAAGATAACTCAGCCATCAATTGTTTCATATAAAGCAGATTTACACTGACTGATTTACAATAATTATTCACCCCAGGGATGTGGACTCCTTTAGAGCTCACCAGGTGTATTTTAGCAAAGTTCGAGACATTAATTTTAAATAATTGTTCTACACAGCTTTGACAACCAATGTGTGGCTTTTATTACCAACTTTAATTAGTAGATTTTGCTTTAGCTACAAATATAATTATTATATAGATAATATATATAAACATATAGATACATACTTAAATATAATACAGTATTTTCCAGGAACTGGGCTCCTTAGAAGTGAAATCTCTCGCTGTTTTGGAAAAATACAGGTCATGTACTTTCTGAAACTTTTCAGTAAAGATTTTAGGATGCATTACTTACTTCTGTGTTGATATGGCCATGGAATATCCATAAAGACTGTGGACATCATAATGTTTCCCCCATTTCTGCACTGCGTCCATACAAAGTGTCTTGGCAAACATGAGCTTCTCAAAAATATCTTCAATAAAGGAAAACAAGTATCACTTGTAAAGCACATTTATTGTGAAAATTTCCAATTATTTCTTTAGTGCACGTTCATGAGATTCATGTCCTGTTTTCTCTTTAATATTTGCACAAAGGCCAATGTTACTACTACAAATCCAAAATGCTACTCTTAGCTGCTGTTCTGATTCATCTTTGCTCTGTGACTTTTTCTACTCTTGAGCTTTGCACTCATGCAATGGATAATTGAGAACTATGCTCCAAATTTCTGAAACAGTATCTGACAATGTCAGCAATGTTTACTTAAACCATCAACATGATACAAACTATGAAGTCCATTTTAGTTCGGCATAGGTCTTTAAAATTACTGATAGCGCAAGAAAATCTTTATATTATCAGAAATAATTAAGGCAATGACAATATTCAATAATAACTTGAAAAGGGGAAAAGACAGTTATATAAACCACACCTTCTACCAGGGACAAAGTGTACTGGTATTTTCTGGAAATAGTAAGGTTCAAACTCCACTCATAAGAACTACACTAAAATCACTTTGCATCCTTGTAGCAAATTGCACAGTATTTCATAAACTTTTTGATAAAATTTGCTTCCTGGTTGAAGTAGATGGACTTACTGGGAGTGAAAGGAGGATAGTTTAAGTAATTCTGCGTACAACCATTTTTTGAGCCTTTAATGAAGTTGGATACTTCATTCATATCCTGAAAAGGTAAGATGCAGAATGTAAAATGATGTTTCCTGAAGTACCTTTTCCTAACTAATTCTTACATTCTATTCTCTTATCCTTTAGGGAATAATTTCTTATAACTACGTCTATACAATTAGGCAAGAATGATCTAACTCAGATACCGATCTGATCCATTCCCGTATCAACATAGATCTCAGATTTCAATATGCAGGTGAGCATCATGTCACAAGAGCTACATCGTATCCCTCCACAGGCAGAACTTGCTTGAGGAGTTCATGTATACACTGTCACTACCAGTGACCAATTCCACACATCTCTCGTGGAAATGTCATTGGTATGGAGCCTGGGTTCAGAGGGAAATGAAGAACCAGCAAATGTACACTGTTACTTTCTGTCAGAACACACATGGTAACTAGATATTCTTAAATATCTCCTTTATAATGTTTTCCAAGCCAATAGACTTTCAAACCTTGCTGTGTCCTTGCATTAATTTTTTATTTGGCAGTACTGTAAGTGCATTTCTATGTGTATCCCTGAACATGCTATGGGAAAAACATGTGTGGAAGAGAGCAAATTCATCATGGTGACCAATTTGCTCCACTCAAATTATTTTCTCTCTGTAAGAGAGCTGTGAAGTCTTACACTTCATAGCTTGACTTTACAGACCCAGAGAGTCGGCAAAAATAAGTGAGGAAAACTCATTCAATCACATTGTATTGGGTTTGTGTGGAAGGTTTTGGTAGGGGGAGGGCACAGAGGTGAGTTTTGTGAAAAGCTACTAGAAGCTTCCCCCATGTCCACTGGAACCAGTGCCAGATGGCCACAAGACATGACCCACTGCTGGGCAAGGCCAAGCCCATCAGTGATGGTGGTACTGTCTCTGGGATAATGTATTTATGAAGGGGGGAAAAAAACTTCACTACTTCCAGAGAGAGGAGAGAGGACAACTCTGCAGACTCTGTTTTGTCATACAGATTAATTTAAACTCGTTACAGCTTTTTAAAATGCATGGCAAAATATTCAGTAGATTCTTGTTGTTGTCTTTTGTTTGTTTGTTTTGCTGTTTATTTTGTTTTGTTTTTCAACTATTTCTTTTTAAGTAAAAGGAAGTAGGAAAAATACAAGAAGAATAAAGGGAAGAAGGTGCTGAGACAGGGACTGGGAAGTTGAAGTAAAAAATTCCTTCAGGCACCCAATTTTAGAAGTTTTATTGCAGGATATTCCTTTAACAGAAAAATCTGGTCCATCAAAATGGTTCTTAATGTCATCTGATTTCCATGAACTGTACCTAAAATCCACTGTGCCAGGCTGTACTTTAGTCCTTTTATTTCAGAACCTGTCTAGGGAGCCTGATTTTTCCAAATCCTTACATGGAATAGCAATTGTAGATTCACTAAGCAGAAATTCCATGAGCTACCTGGAGCATAGATACATCAATTATATGTATTATATACCCTGTATTCTGGATACTGGGCAGAGATGTGAATATTGCCATTCTGACTACAAGAGTGTGATAGCATTTACCCTTAGCAATGGTTCATCAGTCAAAGCATTCTGAAGTGTCACTGAACAACCCAAAGTAGTGCACTGGTCATTTAAATGCCATGGTGGATGATCCATATTAAAATTTAAAATTCAAATTAGAATGGCAAATTCAAATCCTGCATAGATTTCAGGTAAGTAAGAGTAAACACCCCTTTCAAATTCATGGCAACCTGAATCTGATAAGCAGCTATACTTGCCTATTTTTTTTTTAATAAAATGAAAATAAAAATGAAAGTTCCAAATTCCTTACAATCCATATCCCATCATATGGCACTACATCATGAAACAGCTTGCATTCTTCAGCCCACCAGCTATCACAGTCTGGGTTGGTGAAGTCTGGGAACACAGTTTCCCCCGGCCACACCTGCAATATTAAAAAGGAAATAATGAATTAAACTATTCATTATATTAAAAAGAGTTCATAGAATCATAGAACAGCCCAGGTTGGAAGGGACCTTGAAAGATCATCTGGTCACACCTTCCATGGGAAAGGGAACCCAGGTGAGAACAGCTATCACCCTGTCCAACTGCATCTTGAAAACTTTCAGTGATGAGGACTCTACCACATCCTTTGTAAGGTTCTTCCAGGGATTGACTGTTCTCACCATAAAAGCTTTCCAGTGCAACTTGTACCCATTGCCTCTTGTATTCTTCATGTGGCTCCTTGTGAAGAGAGAGCCTGTGTCCTCCTTGTAGCTGCCCTTGAAGTACTGGAATACTGTTAGGAAGTCCCCCCTGAACCTTCTTCTCTGGGGAGAAAAGTCCTAACTTTTTCAGTCTTTGCTAACAGAGCAACAGAGCTAACAGAGCCCTTTGACCATCTTTATGGCCCTCTTTTGGATCTTCCACAGCTTATCTGTGTCTCTTTTGAACTTTGGGGGCCACAACTGGACACAGTCCACCAGATGCAGCCTAACAAGCACTGAGTAGAGCCGGACGATCCTACCTCTGTTATTAATGTCCCTATGAATGAAGCCCGGGATCTGATTTGCCTTCGTTGCTGTGGTGGCAAATTGCTGATTCATACTGAGCATGTTGTCCACCAGGACCCCTATCGTTAGCCATCAAGGACAGTGCTAATATAGTGCTCTGATGGGGACTTTCGAATGACACACTGCTTGAGCGACCACAACTTATGATAGAATCATAGGTTGGAAATGACCTTAAAGATCATCAAGTCCAAAGGTCTGCTAAGCATTATCATGACCACAAAGCCATGTTCTGAAGTGCCTAGATGGTTTTTGAACACCTCCAGGGATGATGATTCCACCTTCTCCCTGGGCAGCCTGTTCAAGGCCTCTCCACTCAGTAAAGAAATTTTTCCTGATATCCAACCTAAACCTCCCCTGGTACAACTTAAGCCCATTTCCTCCTGTCCTCTCACTAGTTACCTGGGACAAGAGACCAATACCCACCTCACTACAACCTCCCTTCAGGTACTTGTAGAGAGCAATAGTCTCCTCTCAGTCTCCTCATCTCCAGACTAAAGAACACTAGGTTCCTCAGGTGCTCCTCACAAGGTATTTTCTCCAGACCCTTTACCAGCTTTGTTGCCCTTTTCTGAATTTGCTCCAGCACCTCAATGACTTTTTTATACTGTGGCACCCAAAACTGAACACAATATTCAAGCTGTGACCTCAGCAGTGCTGAATGCAGAGGCACAATCACGTCCTTACTTCTGCTGGACACATTGTTTTTGATACAGGCCAGGATGTCATTGGCTTTCTTGGCCACCTGGGCATGCAGCTGGCCCATGTGCAGCTGGCTGTCCACCAGCACCCCTAGGTCCTTTTCTGCCAGGCAACTTTCCAGCCACTCCTCCCCAAGCCTATAGTGTTGCCTGGGGTTGTTGTGACCTAAGTGCAGGACCTGGCACTTGGCATTGTTAAACTTCATACCTTTACCTCGTGTTTCTACTTGCATGCAGAAAGGTGGCAGAAAGAGTATGAGTTTCTCAACTTTGGAGTTTTCAAGCACTTTTCAGTCATACAACAAGCAACACACAATAGAAAAAAAATCTCAATAGAATTAAAATTATAAATTAAAAGGATAATGTGGGCACTGGCTCTTCAGTCACTACTGAAGATAAATAGAAGTTGAATGATGAATTAATTGTTCGTACAGCCTTCAATCTATATTAATTTTTCTTTTTGTTTAATATAAAAAATTGCCAGAAAACATCAAGAAATGCTGAGAAGTATCATATCCCAAGAGAGACCTTATAAACTTAGTTCTCCCTGGCAGGTAATTTTACTGAAAGAAGCAAGTAAGAAAACAAGATTTTAAAAGGATCTAAATTAAACCATAACAGTGACAACAGACCAAGTTCTAATTCATAAAAATGTAGTTACCTCCCCAAGCAATGGTGTTACTCCATCTGATTCGTTGACCCAGACTTTTTTGCTCTCTCCCCTGACATAGCTTCTGTAAGGACTACCATCAACTAGACTTTGGGTGCTAATAGCAGCATCCTAAAAAAAAAAACAAACAAAAAACCACACAAAACCAAAACAAAAAACAACAGCAACAACAAAAAAGATAAACCAAAAAATAGGGACAGCACATTGATTATTATAGACTGCTGGAATGTTAGGCAATAAATGTAATACTTACTTAGAATAAGTACAGTATAATAATAAATAGTTGTATTTACAAGGGAAAAAGAAATAGCTAAATGCTTACCAATATGATGATATATTTTTGTCCATAGTCATGCATGTAAGCTGCAAATTTAGGGAGATCTTTAAACTTCTCTTTGTCATATGTAAAATCTTTCTTTTCCTCCATATAGTCAATGTCAGTGACCTGAGCATCCTGCAGGAGAAGGGAGTTCAGCTTTAACATGAGAAGTGATAAGTAAAGATTGTCTATGTTAGCCCAGCACAACTTCTTCTGACAATTCCCATTTGTCCCATAGTGAATTTACTGTTGGGATTTCACTGCAGCCTGGCAGCAAGCATGCTGTCAGGACCAATGTGCAGACAAAGTGCATCTCATCTCATACTTGCAGCCTTAATTAATGGTATTGACACATCTTTTGTGCCTCAAAAGAGCTGCATTTAACACTAACAGAATTTAAATGAATGTGTATATTGGCTTCCTTTCCAATAGCCCCTGGACATGTGGCTATTTCATTGCAGTTGCCTGGCTTCAAGAGCTATCCCCTTATATCCAAACATTTCTTCCTCAATTCTTAGCTTAAACATTAGGGGATTTTTATTCTATTTAAGCCATCAGGTTAATGTAATCTGAAATCTAATTTTAAAAGTTAATTGTACTTTACCTTTGGCTCTCTATTAAGAATAATATATGGTTCCTTAATTGTCCACAGGATGATTAAAAAAATATTTCATGGATTAGGTAACAGGAGAAGATAACTGGATATAGTTGGAAAGTATAACTGAAAAAGTGTTAGAATAAAGTGCTCAAATAAAACATTGTAATTAAGCCTCACTGTGTTCCACATTTTGATAATGGATCTACCTTTAAAATGCATAAAACCCTTTGACACCAGAAGCCTATATATTAGACATTTACTAATTTAAACTGATGTCAAATGAACCAGTCACGGAACATCATGGTAAACATCTATAGGTCATTTCTCTGGCAGAACTCTACCATCACAGGGTTGCTGCCCTCCTCAAACCCCACACTTACATAAGGGAGTCCAATTGCCCTGTTCCTCTCCACGACTCTCTTCACTTCATCCAGAGAGCCGTAATTCCAGCGACTGAGCTGGAAGCCCAGGCTCCAATAGGAGGGCAATGGTGGCAGTCCCACAAACTGCAAATTGAAAGCAAACATACCACATGTTGTCAGTGGACACCATGTTTGTACCTTTGGTGCCCCTTTCCACAGACCTATACTCCTCAAATCTACTTAAAGGGGCCTCTTAGAAAGATGGGGACAGTCTTTATAGCAGGGTCTGTTGTGACAGGACAAGAGGTAATGGTTTTAAACTAAAAAGACAGGAGATATAAACTAGAGAGAAGGAAGACATTTTTTATGCTGATGATGGTGAAAACCCAGCCCAGGTTGCCCAGAGAGATGGTCAATACCCCATTGCTGGAACCATTCCAGGTTAGGTTGGCCAGGGCTCTAAGCAAGCTGCTCTAGTTGCAGATGTCCCTGCTTCCTGCAGGAGGGTTGGACTGGATGACCTTGAAAGGTCCCTTCCCACCCAAACCATTCTACAGTTCCATGAATATACACTAAGCTTGAGTGTGTGCAATGAGCTTCCAGTTCCTAAATGCAGTATTTTTCTATGTTTTGTTTTGTTGGGGTTTTTTTTAATTTATTTTAAGAAATACAAATATTCTGGGACATTGTCCCTTCTTTAAAGTGTCACTGAAACTTAACCGGAACTCAAGAAGTACGGAAGATATCAGTGATATCCTATGACCATAAAATCATGACATAACTGCAAACACATTATCTACCCTATAATATTACCATATGAATAGGAATTTGTCCTTTCAACAAGAGTGATCCCCAGCAAGGAGGCATAAATTATTCCATGTAGACCATCTCCAGCTCCAATAACCACTGTGTAAATCAATCAGGCCATATAGACTGATGAATTTAAGCTACAAGTTACTTGGTCCTCGAGTTGCTGCATGCTCTCTGCTTAAACATCTTCAGCAAAAGAAGTGCTTAAGATTCAGCTGCCCATAACAGGCCAATTAAAAATATTTAATACACACAACCTTAACCCCAGCAAATTATTACTAATGACAGCAGTGACATTAGGGACATATTGACAGTTATTCTTCAGTTAATAGATACTGTAGTGAAGACATATAAGGAGGTGAAAAAAACTAAACCCACCAAAACACCAAAAAAAATCCCCAGCACTTTTAAAAATCTCTTCAATACATAATCTTTGTAGCTAAAGGTACCTTCAGGTACTCCTGGACTACTTGCTCTGGAGTGTTCCCCAAGAAGATATAGAAATCAAGGATCCCACCAATGGTTCTGTAGGTCACAGCTGGAGCAGGCTGCACCACAAACTCTGCCAGACACAGTACACAAGCCAGTTCTAAATACCAGCTAATGCTAAAATAACTTTCTGGTTTTCTAATTGTTGATGAGAAAATTTACTTAAGAAAATAAGCAAACCAAAAATACATAAGGAAAACAAAAACTATTAATTGACTCTGCAATGAAGGGGAACTGTATTCAGATAACTCTTTTAAAATGCCCAATATTTCTATTCCTTTACATCCAACAGAGAAGAGAACCAGAAGAAATCAGAAGTAGATCATACATTTATCTTTAAATTTTTAGTACAACTTTCCATCTTCAAGAGCTGTGAAGAGCTCTGTGAAGCACATGTGCATGCTTATCTAAAAAGACCAAAGGGCATTTGTTTTCAGGTATTGCTCAGTCCAAATTCAGGCTCTGATTCCAGTGTCCTGCACATCTACACAGGCTTTGGATACATTTCTGACTCTCAGGTATACATCACAAACTTCATGTTAACTGTGGACTACTTACTGCTATATCACATGTGCTAAACACTACAATTTGAATCCCAGTCTCACAAATCCTTTAAAAATATAATTAAGTGCAATGCTCAGAGCTACGGAGAAATTTTTGTTACCCATG
>JANHFX010021499.1:0-13137 GCA_027560015.1 Chloroceryle amazona | reverse complement strand
GTAACATGGCTTCCTCCTATCCGTGCGGGTTTCTTCACATCATTAAAAAAGGTGCCCCCAAAAAAAATTGATGACAAAAACCCCCACCCACAACTTAAAAACCTATGTAAATTTTTGTACATAGATAGAGAAAAATTTACATAGCGTTTCCTCAACATTCCATTTTTATCTTCCCAGTTTATGTGGGAATAGCTTCCAAAGCAGAAACCAGCTTGGTCTGAAGGATGGGTTTCCCTTTTCTCCTCTCCAATTTGAAGGTGGAAGGAGCAAAGGGACGTTGCTGTCACTTGTCCTCGTCCCTTCCTATAGCTTTGTGAACTCCAGAAACGTGGCTCCTCAGCAGGTTTCTAGGCAGCCTAACCCCCCCCTCCCAATCAAGGAGTAGGCTAACTAGATAATCTCTGCATCTCTTAATCTTCTGAAAATTGCTTCGGTAAGTGGGGAGGAGATTTTGTGCTTTCAGAGGGCACGCGGTTGGCACCTCTTTGTCTCTGTAACTTTGAAGATATATAGGTAGGGCTTGGCCTCGTCTTTCATTTATGGATTTCATTGGGAAATTTATGTGCTTTCCTTAGATAGAGATCACTGGAGCAGAATGAAGCCGTCTATTTTTTTTTATTATTTATTTTATTTTTTTTTCCTGGTTTATTGCATTTCTTGAGTAGGCAAATTCCTAAGTAGCATCAGGGCAGACTCAGGAAAGAAAGGAATTGGATCAGCAACCGTTGCACCATTGCAGGGTTTTTTTCTCCTTAGTGTGCGTGTGAATGGTTTGGTACTACGGAGTGAAAGGATGGGGAGAGCTTTTATTTCTCTTTTTGCACAGCGAAATGATTGAGCAAACTATAGCCTTAGTGGAATTTTACCTACTTATTCATTCCACAGTCACACACCAAGCTGACAAGCAACATCCACGATTTATAGTAAGGAGATTTTAATAATCGATGACCTCTTTACGTTGGGCTTGCCACCACCATTTGTTCTGGCTGTTTCATTTTAAAAAGAACAGACTCAAACTGTTGGACAGCTGCAATTTTAAAAGAAATATTACTTACTATGCCATCTTAAAAAAAAAAAAAGTCATTGTTTCAAGCGTCAACTTTTTAAAGCAATAGGGAAGAATAAAAATAGGACTGGAAATTCTAGATCCTGGTTATAGGCTCCTGTGATGCAAGGTTAAAATAACACCTCTGAAATTATATGTCTGAACCATCTGATGTAGAATAATCTGGTCTTAATTCTGTTTGTCACTGTCAGGTAGCTGCTGGTCTCATCATGCAGCAGTATCCTCTTGTGAAGGTTAAACCCCTTGTGAGCAACTGGAGATGGGCAGATCCTCCTTGTCTGTAGCTTCCTGGTAAATACCATCTTCTCACCACAGAAAACAGCCAAGGGCTTCACTGGGGCATCGGAGGATTAGTTCCGAGGTGTCAGTTTTTGGGTTGCCCATGGCTGTTTTGGCTTTTCAAGAGGTACAAGGAAAGAGTAAGACATCAGCTGTTACCAGGATGCTCGCAGCAGCCTTATTTCCTTTCTTCTGAAAGTTCATCACAAGCCAGTTGCAGTTGGCTGGTAACTTTTGACAGGAATTGGCTAAAATGGAACAAGAGGCTGGTGTGATGACATCGGGAGAAGCGTATGTGATCTGGAGTAAGTGAAGGAATTGGTGGAGAGTGTGTCCTGCAATTTAGCCTTTGTTCTCGGGGGGCTTTCCACGGTCTTGGGAGTCGTCTTTTGTCTTTCTGTCTCTGGATTCTCTTGAAATTTCTGCCTCGTTTTTGTAGACTTGCAACTCGGTTGCGTTTTATTGTAGCCAACCTGGAATTACTGCGATTTCTTCTCACGTGGGTTCGCTTGAAGTGGATCTGGTGGCAGACTGGATCTACCTTTCTGTTCTGTGAATAGAGAAGAGATTATTTAAGATGCTCCTCTTCGGTGATGGGCACAGATGACTTTTAACTTTGTAGAGTAAGTTCTGACTGTTATTTTGTCACTCATAAAGTCCTTATACTTGAGTTGTTGTTTTTTAACCGTCTTCTTAAAACAACAATTTCTACCTCCGCTTCTTTTTTTTGGGTTGTTTGGGGGTTTTTGGTGATTTCTTTATTTCCCCCAACTTTCTGCTAAAGTGGGAGATCCCCAGGTATTTCCAAAAGCATTTTGAGATGATAAAAATAAGCCAGTGTGCAGTCAATAGGCACGTTAGCCATTGATGCTCCTTACAGTGGGATGCTGTTACTCATCAGTTGGATCTGAACAGGTTGGTTGTGAGTCAGCAGTGCACCCTTGCAGCAATTAAGGAATCTCATTAAGAAGAGCCTTCAGCAGGTCAAGGAAAGCTATTAGTTCCTTCTGTTCATCACTTGTGGGACCACGTCTGGAGAACTGTGTGCGGTGTTGGGCAGGAGTGAATCCATCCCAGGGCTGCTGAGATGAGCACGTGTCATGTGGTGAGAGTTTGTGAGAGCTGCATTCATTCAGGCTGGCTTTGGGGGCATCTTACATTTGGTTCTTCAGCTGTCTTAAGGGGTGGGTTTGGAGAAGATGGAGCCAGGCTCTTCTCAGAGGTGCACAGTAAAAGGGTGAGGGGCAGTGGGTTCAACTCGCACTCAAGAAAATCCCAGATGAATAGAAAGAGAAATTCAGACTCGAGAGTGGTAGAACAGTGGCCCAAAAAGGCAGTGGAACCCCCATCCTTGGGGATCTTCAAAACTCAACCAGACAAGGTTGGATTAGAGACCTCTGGAGGTCTCTGACCCAAATTATTCTGTGATTCTGCTCAGGTTGAGGTGCTTCCTAATTCTGATCCCTACATGTTGACTTGCTGGAAGAAATTCTCCCAATTTGTTGTTGGTTTGGGGGTTTTATTTCTGTTTTGCTATTCATAGAAAGTTACTTTCCTATCCTACTAATAGAGGGGAGCTTTATTTGCAGGGTCTGGCTCCAGGCTCCAATCAAGCCATAAGTAATAAACTTCATTAATTATTTGCTCTGTTTACACAGTTCTTCAGGGATATTTGAATTATTCTGTTTCTTTCATTGCCTAACATCAGAAACTGGTAAGTTTTCCATGTTTTCATTGACGTTTGTGCTGTAGATCAGGTTTTGCCTTCGTTTGTGTGAGGATTTATTGTTGTCTTGCTGCTGTGAGCGCAGGTGAAAAATTTCCCAGAGCTGAACATCTTAGAGGACAAACTGTAGTTAACTGCAGCCCACTGGTGACTACAAGCTAGGAATTTTTACTTTGGTAAATCATTAATTGGTGATTGTCAGAAGCTGAAAGGGTATGACTGGGAAAGACTTGACTTATACTTGCTTGGATCCACCTTTTCTTTCCAGAAGTGTTTGCTGTTGGCCACTGCTAGGGAAAAAAAACCCAACGACCCAAACATACTTCACTAGGCAGGTTGTTGGTCTGGTTTGGATGCTATGAAGAGCGTTAAGACTCTCGAGTGTTAATTTCAGCCTTCAAAGTGTGTAAGAAGATGGAGATGAGTTCACCAAGACATTGAGATCCATTCCATGGTATAAAAAAGTTTTCCTTCACAGTGCCTGCCAGGAAGTCAAACAAAGGCCCCGTTCTGACCGTCCCCCAGAGCAGTTGAGTCACCGAGACGTGGTCATTGCAAGGGGGTTTTCATAAGGAAACAGTTCTTTATTTTTTCATATAGATAAAACCAGCAAAAATGGTCTAAAAATCACTGCCCATAAAGTGCTTGGTGCGAGATGTTGCCCCTGTGTGTGATCTTACCTCGGATGCAAAGCTGGATTCACACATTTCTCTGCAAATTGCTACGGTGCGGCGAGAGGTTTTGCCCCTAGTGCTGAGAGCTGTGGATGTTCAGTAGGAGAAGATGTTTGTTTGGGGTTTTTTCTGCCTTTATCCCTGGAATTCTGCTCATTTTAGATAATAATTTTCTTAGCAGAAGGTTTAAGCTCCTCCTCCCACCCCAGCTACATCACTGTGCAGCTCTTACTCCCTGGCGTTCCTCAGCTTCTTTCGAGTTCATTGGAGAGTTGCCAGCAAATTCTAGGAGGTTTTTTTGTCAAAATAAACTTTGCTCTTATTTTAGACAGGGCTTCCCACCCAAGTAGCTCTTGCACTCTTTGATGTTATTTAACTTGATAATATTATTCTGATCAAAGTCCTAAGCTTGTAGGCAATAATCTCGACTTTTGGTGGAGCTTTTATCGCTTGGCAGGAATCTTTCTTGGCAGGGTTGGTCTTGAAAACTCTGTTCTATGTCACTGACCTGATGTGTTCATTCTTCTTAGACAGCTGAAGGTTTTGTGTGTGTGTTAGGAGCAGTAGGCAGGATTATATCATGATCCTGGCTAATTTAACAGAGTTTTGCAGAGTCAGGCATTTTCACTGTGATTTCTTGGAAGGCAACGTTGCAGTTCCCAAGAAGAGCTGCAGAGACGTTTCAAAATAAAACATTCCCCCTTGGGTTTTGTTGGGTTTTTTTGGGGGTTGGGTTTGGGTTTTTTTGCAGCAGGGATATTTACTCAGGATATTGAATCAGTTATTGGCCAACAGGCATTTGACAAGCTGAAAAGCATCGCCCTGAAACCTTCATTTTAGCATCTATTACTGCTCTCTAATTTATGGGGTTTAAACTGTCCGACGAAAGATGTGGCACATTAATGAAAAATGAGGCATTCTGGAAACAGCAGCTATAAATTCAACTTGAAAATAGATAAAAATTCTTTTTCTTCTCTGTGAAAAATAACTAGGAAAGTGGACTTGGTTGCTCTGGGGATTGTCAATAAGCTGGCAGCCTTTTGATGTTGGTTTTTGTCCAACAAATAGAAATCAAATCAAATAAATGAAAGTCTTCTCAGTGGCACCAGTGCAGGGTGAGAAATTCAAACATCTAAAGAGTTGTTCATCTCCAACCTTGGCCTTAGGATTGATCTTCAAAACAGTCTAGAATTGTTTGGTCCTGCCCGTTTTCACTCACGTAGGTGCCCGTTGAACGTAGGTGATGCTGTAGCTTAGACGCTATCGACACAATTACCATAATCAGTACAAACCAGTCTCTGTTTTTGAGAAGGTTCCCCCGTCGCTCTCTCTTCATGAAAATCCACCAGCTCGAGCTTGCTGGAAGAAAGAAACAAACACATTTTGCTCTTTCGAGATACCCAAGATGAACCCTACGACGATTTCAGCGGGCTAAACCACCGTGGAGTCGAGGCGATAACATCCCCAGCTTATGTCAGGGAGATGGAAAAAGATTTGCCATTTGGGTACGGGTGGAGAAATTTCAGGAAACCTTTAAACACCCCTTTTCATGGAGATAACTTAACGAAGCCGGTTTGATTGCCGCAGTGTCGTGCTCTTCCCTCTTCTTTCCAGTAAGCTTTGGAGCGCTCCGGCCAGCAGCTTAAGCGCGGGTGAACTAAACCCATTGAACTGGAGTGAACTGCCTAATGGGCCTTTGATGTCTCTGTATGTACAGTGCATCTCGCGCTCAGATGGCTTGGCAGGAGGCTCCCTCTGCCATTTATTCCTTCTTTTCCCACCGCTCTTAAATGGAAGCGGGTGCATTCTGCTGATCAAAACACCCAGCACACTTCTGCTAAATCCTTTCAAACTGCAGCTAGGGTAATTGGGATGGGTAAGATAAATGCCTAAGAGTATGGCAGTAAAAGTGATGGCAGTGCTTTTGAATGACTGGGTGTCCTCCTGACATGTAATTAGCTGCTTTAGAAAGATGGGGATTGGCATGGTCATAATTAAAAGGATTTCTGTCTTTTCTGTGATTGAAAACAGAAGATCTTCCGCCCCCTAATTCTCTTTAATACCACTGTTATTAGTGACACTTGGAACACAGCTACTTCGTAAACTTAAATAATGACCCGTTCCTAATGGTAACTTAACAACAGCAGCGACTGAAACCGAGTTTATTTTTCTATGCAAAGCTGCTTCGCTTCCTTTTATGTTGGGTTTTTCCCCACCCCTCCCCGCTCATGTATGTGTTGCTTCTCAATGAGTTTTAGAAACAAAAAAGGACGTTTGGTTATGTGTGACAGCGTGATTACAGACTACCCAGGGTTCTGGTTTAGCTCTTCTGGATGTGTTGTAGAGTCGTAGCGTTGAGGAGGATGAGCCGTGGTCCAGGACTCTGCTGAATTATCTTTTCACCCTGCCTACAGGTTGAGGGTCCCAATTGCACTGTTGTCCCCCGGTCCCTGAAGCCGGGAACGTAACCAGCTCTTCTGTGCCCACTCCCAAGTTCTCCTTGGTAGTGTCTCGCTTTTGGAAGCCTTAGCAGCAGTTGTTGCCAAGTATCTAACCCTACTGTCCTCAAGCTTTCTCCTCTTGCAGTTAGCGTGGTGGAGCGATAGGAGCTAACTCACCTTCTCCTGAAGAACTCTCCAAATGACCTGTAGCTGGACAGCGTGCTTGCCCTTCACCATGGGAGAGGCTACGTGGTAGAGATCTAATATAACATCCTAATTGTTCTCTGGTGTGTTGCTAGATTCTCAAGGAGCATCTCTCATAGGGTGTTACGTGCCTTTTTACTCTGCGTTTTGGGGAGAAATGTCCTCTGTTGACTAGAGCACTGCAGAGCCCAGGCTCTGGGTTTTTTCCCTTATCCTTCTTGGCCGTATTTTTCCCTCGTGCTGTTCTGCTGTAGTTCCTTAGCAGACAGATTTCCAGAGTTTTTAAGTATGCAAACACGTGCATACAGACTCAGATTTAGAAAAGTCAGCAGGTTCCTAACTCCAACAGATTGGCAGAAGAAGTGAGGAACATCCTTAGGCTCTTCTTTCAATCCTCCAGTTACTTTTTGGCTTCTTTGTGCTGAAATACTTGGGTAAATCTCATCCAGTTTCACTGTGGCTCAGAACAGACCTGTGGATCTTGGGTACTTTGGTTCTTCCAGCACGGTTACCACTGGTGGTACTACACTCACAGCAGCAACTTCTTTTATGGGAAGTGATATTTTTGAGCTTCAGCTTGGACTTCTTACTGGCCTCAATTCAGCCTCCCCACTTCTTCTTCTTAACTAATTAAAGTCTTCCATGTTATGGCAAGATGGTGTAGGTAGCTCAAATAACCCACCTTTATAATGAAGAGGTTGACTTGAGCCATCTGAGATGTATTTTACATCATTTGAGATTTAAAAATACATTTTGCTTACAAAGTTCATCTATCAAATCACGTGAGGAAGGTGAAGAGCTAATGAGAGTAAATATTTCTTACCCAATATATTCCATTAAAAATATTAAGCATAGATTCCTCTCCTCAGTGCACGTTTGACTTTGGATATATGTATTTTTTTAAGTCTGCCTGCTGACAAAGTTGCTGCTATCTCTCTTGGACAGGACTGTAGTGACAGGACTGAAAATATCCTTGAGGAGCTAACCAGGGCCAGGAGCTCAGAACAGCAGCTCACTGGCCAGTTTATCCTACACCAGAGTGCAAACCATTTCATTTATGCATTATAGAGTCATTAGGATTGCAAGAGACCTTTTAGGATCATCAGGTCTGACCAGTTAGGGCAAGTGAGCAGATCTTTTCAAGACCAAAATGACATGAACTCCCCCTTGGCAGGTTCACACTTGTTCTTCTGTTCAAAAGGTCTGATAGGATTTTGGAGTGGAAAGTAGCAGCAGGAGCATCTCACCTTTCTGTGTGTTGGATAGAGTGGAGTTTAGGTGGAGCCACGTTGGGTTTAGAGCAGTAAAGAAGTTGTCCAGCGTGTTGGGAAAGACCAGCTGAACATTTACATCTTGGCACAGAGCTTCTTGTCGGTCAGTAACAGGCTAATTCTGCAACTCTTCCTTTAGAGCTCTTCTAACTCACAGTCCTCTTTCTTCAGGTACGTGGAGGAAAGAAACACTGTTGAGATCACAGAATGGTAGGGGTTGGAAGAGACCTCTGAAACTCACTGAGTGCAACCCACCTACCAGAGCAGGACAGAACTAGAGCAGATCCCTCAGAAATGCACCCAGACAGGGCTTGAAAGTCTCCAGAGAAGGAAACTCCACAACCTCTCTGGGGAGTCTGTTCCAATGGCTCCACAACTCTTACAGATGAAGGAATAGAACTTATCAGAGCTGACATCAGTTGAGAATCTGCCCCTAGATTTCAACAGTACTCACTTATTAATGCTGGGGTTTGTAGCAGAGCAAGGACAAAGCAGTCCTGAAGTAATTCAGTTCAGTGAAATAGGCTTGAAAATTAGGTGTCTGGTCAGGAGTTAATGAAGTATCCATGGGTGTTTAGGATGTATTTGTAAATGTGTGTGGAAAAAAATTAATAGTAACAAAAAATAGTCCATTTATGTTCATAAATCCATTGGATAAAATTTATCAGGAGTTGCATGGAAAGAGCAGACACCTTCAGTTAGGGGATTTTTACCTTTTTTCTGGTTTCCTTTGGAAGAGCAGGATGGTTCATTCACCCCCTCGGGTGAAGTAGATAGAACTGAGATTTTGCATCAGGATTGTGGGAGCTCATCTAATATTCAGGGTCTCCTCGTAGGTGACAGACTGGTCCCTTCTGGCCTTAATTGCAAAACTATGATTCCAAAGAGGTCGACTCGTCCTATACCATTATTACCTGTTCATGTATTCAATCATTTATAGAGATCTGAGTACTAGAGGGGTTCTCTGCAGTAAGAACTTCTTCACAAAGTAGGACTTTCCATCAGACAACGTATTGTGCCTTATGTCTCTAAACTACATGAAGTTCTGCTTACACCTGATAAATATCTTTCCACACTTTGGACTTTGGCCATAATGGGAACCAAACAAACGTCGTTTTGGTAGCAGGTGGTTTCTCTAGGCTGCTGTATGACTTAGATTTGCTCCAGTATCGTACAGATTCAGCCGATATTCTACTGATGCCTCGATCCATCGTTTCATACACTCAGTGATGAGCAGCTCAAGTAGCTCTAGAACAGCATTTTCCAGCTCGGCTGTTACTTTTGTTTATTATCTGAAAACAAACCTCTAACCAAAAGCCCAGGTCAGTCTAAATTTCTAATCCTAAGTTCTTTGTTGCTGGTCGTTGCGTGAAACGTTCGGGTACGCGAATTCCAGTTGTTATGGGGACCTCACTGTGATTTTTACCATTGCCCAAGAACATTCAACCTGAAAAATGTTCAAGGGGAGTAAAATTTGATCAGCTGTGACCATTTGCTTCAGCTGCAGTGCCTCGAACAGGGTTTTACAAATAACTTTCCTCATTTGCCAGAGTGTTTCAGAAGATACTTTAGCCAGAAGAAGTCTTCTTGCTAAACTGGGGTTTCTTCTTAATTCCCTCTTAATTAGCTAGAAGAAATCTTCTTGCTAAAGTGTTGTCTCCTCTTAATTCCCAACAAGAAGTCTTCTTGCTAAACTGGTGTCTCCTCATTTTCTTCACTGAGCCTATTTTATCTTGAAGGAATTGCAGATGTGTTTTGAGCTACACCTCCTCCAACTGCTCTGAGCCATTCACTTTCCCCTCAGGTGGATTCTTTTCGGTACCGAATTTGTCACGCATCATTTTCCTGTACTTTGGTTCTTCTCATAGAGCTAATTTCATTTATCTTCCATCCGAGCTCCTTCACACCCTGGTAATCCAATTTCACCTGGTTTACTGGTGGTTTTCTCAGTGCTCTGACCTGAACCCGTTGCTCTTAAGGGTCTCTAAATGAGGACTATATACTATTTCTAGCCTAATAAAAAGTGATCCAGTGTACTGCCAAAGCTTAGATTTGGTTCAGTCCTATGAAATCTTGGGAGCTTTCCACTAGCCAAAAGACCTGGGTTTTTTTCCAGCATGGTTTAGTTATCAGCCCTCCTCCCTTCCCTCATTTTAGTTTTGATGCTTAGCTTAGCAAATCAGGGAAATAGTAACTCTGAAGTATCCTTTTTTAATTATTATAATTATTAATACTCGGACTGGGAAGACTGGTACTGGGCTGTGCACTTCAGCAGGTGCTCAGCAATATCCTAGGAAGGTACCTGCAGAAATAAAGGTCTATCTCAGATATGGCCATGCTTCTAAACAGACTCATTTGACGTTTCTTGCACACAATTACAGTGCTCAGGTTTATCTGTTCTCTTTAGTTCTTTGAGCTGTTTGTTGTTTGCTGCCTCTCCCAGCCCTGTTAGGACTCACTTGTTGCTCACCATGTCCTTCCTCCCCTTTCTCGGTGACTTGTGCCGTTTTAATTTCATCTTCTCTTGTTTCTCCTCCTTCTCTTTCTCCTCTACAGGCACTTTACAACCTTCACACCTTCTAATGGTGTATTTATAGCTAGACATTTCTTAATTCCTTTAGTGCTACTGTAATCCAAGTCAAGAGGCGTTCACCTTCCTTTTTGCCTTTGCCATATCAATTTCTTACTTGAAGTCCAAATAGATATTGCCCACGGTGTAGTATCAATATGAAAGAAAATGGGCTACTCTGACCATTCTGAAAAAGAAAAAGCTGATAAATTCAGTCGATTTACAGCAACTTCTTGTCTTGCAACCTTCTGTGTGAAATAAGGTAGCTCCAAGGTGTTGGACCACGGTTAACAGAGAGGGACAAAGGAGTAGCAATTTTTTATAGACTCATAAAGTGGTTTGACCTTAAAGATCATCCAGTTCCAACCCCCCTGCCACGGGCAGGGACACCTCCAGCTAGACCAGGTTGCTCAAGTACCCATCCAACCCTGTCCTGGTCTTTCTTCTGTCTTGCTTGGTGTTGGCAGCTGTCTTCACTGGTGCAGCTGGTTTGCCTGGGTAGCTGGTTTGCCTGGGTAGCTGTGTGCTGTCGCCTGCTTTTCTTTAAGGTGAGGGTTTGGGGCAGGATGTCTGGATTTTGAGTAGCATTACCAAAGGAGGTGGTACTGGTTCTTTTTGCCACTTCATTCACCCAGGGTTTAGGATCACTTTTTTTCAGCCAGAGTAGCTTTTTTATTATAACTTTTTAAGTTGTTTCAGAATCAGAGAATTGTTTTGTTGGAAGAGTCCTTTCAGATCATCAAGTGCAACCGTTAACCCATCGCTGCCAGGGCACCACTAAACCATGTCCCTCAGCACCACAGCTCCACTGCTTTTCAATCCCTGCAGGTATTTAAATACATCCAGAGTATTTAGATTTGAAGGTGACTGGAAGAACTTGAAATGACTTTTCCAAATGAAAAATGAGAATGAAAGCGAATTTTGGAGCTTCCCATCTTTCAGTATCCTCATCCACTGACTTTTCCTCTTTGGCTTCTGCGTAAATTTAGGTGTCACCTTTGAGACTTGTGCCGAACCGAAGCTTGTGACTCGTTTCTAGTTGCTGTGGGGTCAAGAGCCCTGCTGGTTCTTTGGAGAGGGACAGCTTTTCCATTTCACCACCCGTTGCCCTACAGACTCAAAAGCAGAAACCCTTCCTCTTTGCTCATGGCTCTGCCCGCGCCGCGAGTTCACGTCTTTCCGAATCTCATCAACAGCCAACCCTCCTTAATTTGCTGCCAGAATTTTCTCGAGGGCTATGGGCAGTGTTCCCACCCCGGTGCAAACGCTCGGCGAGCTGCTGCTGGCTTAAACTGGGCAAGCAACCGTGTCTCTTTGGAAGTCAGTTGTCAGATCTGATACGATAAAGCGCTATCTTTGTGCCGCACAACCCCACCGTGAGACAGGCTTTTTACCTTAAAGATAATCCAGGAGTAACAAATTCCAACTAGATTTACTTCAGGAGCAGTTCTAGCAAAGGGTGACAAATAAAAGTCAGTCGTGTCCATGGGGAGCACTATTTTCTTGACAAATCGCCTTGGACTGTCTCCCTCTTGGTCTTTATGATCTTCCCAAGGCTGACGAGAGCCCGGGAAGTGTGAAATATGTGCAGTAGGGTTGGTTTTTTTTTATTGTTTCTTTTTTTTTTCTTTAAATTTTTTTCTTCGTGTGAATTTAAAAAGTGCCTAAGTGAGTAACAGGACTCCAGAGTGAGCTGGAGGAATAGGATTAGACCTCATTTCCCTCTTAAGAAAAGAGCCCTCCCCGCAGTCCCTCCAGTTGACCGGTGAGAGTCCGGAGCCCCGCGGAAATCCGGCCGGAAAGAAATCTCTGCTCCTTCCTCGTGCCGCCCAGCTCGGTCCGCAATCCGCTGCTGGGGATCTTCTTAAGGATTATCTCATTTCTCAGCCAAACCTTTGCAATCTCCACTTTGGGGTGGACGCTAAAGAGGGGGGGGGATGAAGCTTGGATAGAAGTCAGGAGGAAACTGCCTCTGGGATTGCAGCTGCAAAGAGCTTTGTGCATTAAACACGCGCCGTACGGGCTGAGGCTCTGGGTAGGAGAAGCCAATTCGTGTATTTAATCCCCTCTTCTTGGAATCACAGAAGCAGTTTCTTCCTCTGTTCTTAGTTTTAGGCTTAGAATAGTAGCACCCGCTAAACATTCTCTCCAAATACTTGGAACTATTGGCAGGTGGTTATAATTTTGTAGAATTTTACCTGGGTTTAAAAGGCAAAAAAAAAGAAAAGAAAAAATAGATATCAATGCTAGCTTAAAAAAATTGCATTCAAGGAGAATTTCTTCTGACCGTAGTAAAAGGAAATAACACTATTAAGATGTATTAGCACCACTTAAGGATTCAGAAGATGAAAGCAATCCATATGTAGATGTTTTATTTTTCATTAGTAACAAAATGTTGTTTTCACTCTGACAACTTAATAACGTACGAGTCGGGAAAGCCTAGGAAATTACTACTGGCAGGAGAAGCTGGAAGGACATCTCTCTTGCAGAGAACAGAAAATGAGCTTGTAGGATGTTGATGGGTGTTGATATAAGCAATGATCAAATGGGAATCTATTGCTGGGGTAGTAATGAAAATGAAGTGTTTGTGGAGCCCGTAATCCCCCAGAGCGCTCGGCAGCGTACCGTCGCCCTGCTCTAGAGACGCCTTTCGGTAACAGGGATCTTCTTTTTCTTCTGTTACTCTTCTCAACAGAGAGATTGTCAATAACAGTGGCTGGAATTGAAAAAAGATTCCTCTTGTAGTGAGTGTTGCAAACCTAGAAGTGACCAGACAGCGGAACAGTATCTGAGGCACACCAGAAATGAAACCACCACTCTCCCCGGCAAACAAAACCCCAGAGTCGTGGTTTTCATTTCAAAATCTTATGCGTCTTGATTTTGTTCCGCTGTTGATGTTGACTCGGG